>JAOTRH010153481.1:0-13181 GCA_034768845.1 Heliamphora exappendiculata | reverse complement strand
AGGGGGACGATGGGCGGGGGACGACGGGTTTGGGTGGGGGTGTGGCGGTTTGGGGTGATAGTTTTGGGCATGAATGATGATTTTGAGGTAGGAAAGTAGTTTTCGTTAAATTGAACGAAAATTTTAACGGTTGAGATCTCTTTGATATTAAAATTAAATTTGATGGGAGATTTGTGTAATTTTTGAAATTACATAGGTAATTTTTATTTTTATCAAAAATCTCAAGGGTTGGTGAAATTTATTCTATATTTTCTAAAAAAAATTTCTTTAAATATAAATTTTTATAAAAAATAAATTTATATAATAAAATGGATGATAATTTTTAATTTTAACTAAACGTGGCCAAAGATGCTTAGGGGGGGGGGGTTTATTCTGGGCCAGCCAATTGAGCGTTTTCCAACAAATGAAGGCAGTTTTCGTACTAACAAATCGGTCCAATGGGCCATTTGCACATCCACCAAGACGTCGTCGTACCTTTTCTCCTTCTGTGTGTCATGTAACTACTGAACTCCTCAACACATTTCTCTCTCTCTCGGTTAGTCCACCTCGGGAGCTTTTCATTTTCTTCCCAAATCCCAATGTTGGGTCCTTCGTCTCGAAACCCTTCTCAGCCCTCGAGGAAGGTTTCTATAAACCCTTTTTATCCCTTCAATAATTTTCTAATTCGTATCTTCTTTCTTTTCTTGGTTTTACTTTTCACCAATTCGTTGCTTTGCAGCAGCAGAAACAGGAGAGAGAATTGTTTGCAGTGAGTTTCAGGCCAGAGAACTTCATTCCAGGTTTAGTCATCGGTTTCATTCTTGGGTTGTTCTTGGACTTATCAAAACCCGCGATAAGTACCACCAAGAAGAACAGTCAACAGCAGAGGCTGGCCTCACTTAACACCAATGAAGAGCTTAAAATGGTCTCTCTCTCCCTCTCTGCATCTGTTCTTTGTTTTATCTGATTTTTTTCCGGAATTCTATAAAATATATGTATGTCTATACATGTTTTCGATATTGTATAACCAAACCGTCTTTCTCCAATTCCATTGGGGTCAGCTACAGAATTTTTTTGGTGTCATTCTGTTATGTTATTTTTATTAAGTTCATATTTTTTTTAATAGGACATTCATGTCAATTTAGGTCTACCATTTTAATATGATCTTTTGGGATTCTTCAATGAAATTGATTCATAAGGTGAAGTGGTGGTGGATGAGTTTCATCTTTGTAGTTTGGTGGGTGGGTTTGATCAATTACAACCATTTCATTAGAGATATATTCTTCTGTGGTGGAGGCTACAGGCTAGTAACAAATAGCTTCCATCAGTATTAAGCATTTCCTTTAAGAGATGTGGTTCAATAGAAATAGTGAAATCCCATGATAATGCCTATGCAAGAACCAATTTTTATGATACTTTGGGCAGGGGTAGCTGGTTGCAATCAATTTCATGATGTTTGATTGGTTCCTGAATCAATGAGATTGGTCACTAAAAGGTCCTAATCCTAAACACTCCACCTATTTTGCTTTGTTATATAGATGTTAATTAGAGAAGAAGACCCCCTCCCTTTTTTTAATAGCTGGGTGTCCAGGCCAGCCTGTGTGCACTTGGACTAATTCTGATGCCTTGAAGTTAACAGCCAAGCAAACCTCCACTAGCCATGAGGACTCGAACTGGTGACCACTGTGGAACAAACCCAAGGCCTGACCAACTGATCTAATTGATTGGATTGTTATTGTTTATAAAGCCTGCTGTTGAATTTTGACTTTAGTGTTTCAAGATAACTATTCTTTTATTCATTTTGTTGAATAGTCCTGTAAGCACATATAAGTGAAAGATGAAGGTATAAATTAATAAATATAACTGGTTGCAGTCCTTTGGAGGATGATTGATACATTTACGGTTGTAGTTTGAAAAACTACCTGATTTCCAATTAAGTTGGGAACTGATGATGGCAGGTTTTGGTAGTTAGACAAGACTTGAAGATGGGAGCTGGAAAAATTGCATCTCAATGTGCTCGTAAGTTGCAACTAACCCCTTTTGATACTGAAGTTATGCCTTTTGATTGCACTTCGTTTTGATCCATCACCCCCATGGCTTGTTCGTCTCCCAATTACTTGATTAAGTCCTCTTTATAAACTTGCAGATGCTGCCACCGGGATATATTCAGAACTGATGTACAGGTATATCCATTATAAACACAGGTTACTTCCTTATTCAAGCCTAAGATTTTCTCCGATTCTAATGGTCATCTCTCTCTCTCTCTCTCTCTCTATATATATATATATATATATATATATATATATCGTTCTTGCTTGTTTAATAGTAAATAGCTTTATTTTTAAAGGGAAATAGCAATCAACTTGTATAAAATGACTAAATCTCATGAGAACCTACCAAATTATTGCTTGCTGTAGCTGTACAAGTCCTGTAACTATTGAAGCTTTGTAGTTTTCATTCTTTCATTTAAAACCGGGGTGGCGACCTTGTCTTAAGATAACCCATACTATTTGTCAATTCCATAATTTGTTTGTTGATACGCGCGTTAAGATTTTGTTTAATTTAGTCAATATTTTTTTAGCACAATGAGTACTTTGATTAGCTAGGTCACGTGTGGATCACGAGTTCTTTCCTTGTAAAGCCCACACTTGATTGACTATGTTTTGAATTTTTTAAGTAATAAAACGAACAACAGTGTCAATGTGCTCGTCTAATATATTTTATTAATCTAGATAACGCTAAAACAATAATAATATTAGTATTGGGATGGAAAAGTCACATCTGTCACATCTTTGAATAATAATACAAGATGTTATATATATTGCAGTCAGCACCAGCGGTCCCTTTTGAGACAATGGGAGCTATGTGGGCAACCCAAGATAGTCGTCACATGTAAGAATCAACAAGAAATGTAAGCAGGAGATCTCGCTGTAAATCGGTTCTTAGTTAAATACGAACAAATGTATATTGGAAAAAGTTCTTCTTTGCTGTTGGTGGTTGACTCTGTGGGCACTATATCAGGAATAAGCTAAAGGAATCTGCTGAGAGGATTGGGCTTCCAACCTTTGTTGTTGCTGATGCTGGGCGCACTCAGGTACACTATCACTTATATAATTGTGGAACCAAATGTCCTTGAAAATTTAATACCCATGGATGCTTCGAAGTTCAAAATCTGCAAAATGGCCACTTAGATGTGCAAACCTCGAGAGGTTTGAGTTATAAAAACTTGAAATTAATCTCTTTCGAAGTTTAAAAACAATAAATGTGTTATTTTCTGCATTTGTGTTCTATGCTCACGTTCTCCTAAATGTATGCACGTATATGTGCATTAACTTATATACTTCATTGGGTCATTCAGCCTTAGAAACTAGTCTCGGGAAAACATGGTCTGACATTTAATTGTTACAGTTAGATATGGAACTAATTTATCACTGGGATGCTGGTGTATGCACGTGAGTGTGCGCGCAAGAGAGAGAAACAGCTACCGAGACAGATACAGAGGGAGATATCTGAGTGAGAAGCTTTTGTAGACACAAAACAGATGAGGACAAACTGGCTTTGCTGCTCACAAAGGTCAAATTGAAAGACTTGTTTTTGCTAATATTTTTCCCAATCTAGATGAAGCATCGCAGACCAAATGTGGACGCCGAGTGTAACTTAGTATGCAACAGCGAGTTGTGGGTTCCTTTCTTTACTGTCAGGATTCCAAACGACATATTTTGTGCGAAGAATTCCAGTAAGAGAATACTCCTATAATATTATGGTGCATGGAAATGATAGTATTCAAGTAAATCAGAGAATGCCTACACTCGCAAACAGGACAAGCAAGGTCATGCTGTTTCATCTGTAGTTTTACAAAAGCCCATCTTAACTTAACAAAAAGAGATTTTAAGATTTGAGTTTACGGAGCCAAATTCTGAAGCGTTTTCTCCTTGCATCTACTTATTTAAAAAATGAAAAATAAATGAAATTGAATTGAAAGAGTCAATTGATATTAAGCTGCTCAGCAAGTACTATAGTCTATAGTCAATTGCGTGACTTCGGTTGGCGGTGGCGGCGCAACTGCAGTTCTGATCGCAACTTGTGTTGGCGATGCTGGATCAGGTCACAGCAATGTTTGGAGATGGCAGATCGGGTCGTGACTGGTGTTGGCAACGTCGGATCTGGATATGGCTAAGGTTGGCGACAGTGGTTGGGTGGACTTTAGTTGACGAGTCTGATCGGAGTTGACAACTGTGGACGACATTAATCGACATGGGTGTGACTGCTGCTTCTGTGTGTTTTTTTTTTTATGTTAATTTCTCGTGAATCTTTGCTCAGGTATCATGTTAATGTAACGAGGTGTTAAAGATGGTTGATTACTTTGTTACCTCGTTTTTGCTTGTTTGTTGGTTTTCTGTATTCAGAGAAACTATTGTTTATTGGATCTTCAAAGTTTTTGTTCCACGCAGGTTTTGGCTGGGTCAAAGACAGTACTTGCTGTTGGACCTGGTATGCTGCTCTGATTATTTTCTCTTCACTACCTGATCCTTTCCTTTTCTTTTTTTTTCTCCTTTAAATTACATCTAACTTTAACACTCTTATTGTCACTTCACTACATGATCCTTTCCTTTCATACTCAAAAAAAAACTTTGCTGAATTGACACAATATTGTTGAATTGAATTACGGGATTCACTTTATACCATATTGTGATTGCTCAATTTACAAATGTAGTCCTTAATTTGTTGATTGATATATTCATTTAGCAACGTGCATTAGTTTTGATACTCTAGGTTTATGCATTGCCTGGGTAACCCAATGCATGTCTCTGCAAACAACTCTTGGACTATTTGCCAAACCCGCAGGGGCCCAACCACAGGATAGTCAACTCGCGTTGAGCTTCTTCCAGGCCAATATGCCTCTAAAGTGACACTTATTTTCCAAGTCGGGATGCTGCCCTGGCCTTTGCAATTAAGGCCTTTGGCAGGGCCTACTGGAGGACCAGAGTGACCATACAGCCCTTGGGATCTTCATTTGTGGGAGTTCTCTTGCTGAGTTATATTCCAGAGCTTTACCGCCTTGCTATAGAAACCATAATCAAGTGGCTGCCGCTTGCATGTGTGAGAAGCATAATCCATGGTCATGCTTAAATACCCGCCCACCTAAAAAGGCAGTGATCTCATTTGGTTTTCCTTTTCTTCTTAAAACACATCTTCCTCAGATAGAACTGTTGCATAATATAGAGTCCTTATAACAATGACATGCGTAATGACGCCAAAGATCTGGAAATCTTGTCATGTCATTTTCTAAAAATCTTAAAAAGTGATCCTTTCCATGCTAGACTTTTATTTGTATACATTTGAATACTGCAAAAAAAGAGAGACAAAAACATGAAAATCCTGTGATTTTGTGGGCACAAAATGTTTGATTGACACTTGCCTGCCAACCAAAGTTTTTCAATTATTTGGCATGGAGCTCCCGCAATATGTAGCGTGTTACCCAAAGCCCTCTCCTTTTAATCAAGTACTACTAAAGCTTGCTAGCGGTAGCTCCGTACCATCCTTTAGCTCTGCCGCACTTTGCTCAGTTCCACCAAATAATAAAGGGAACCATTTTCAGATCCTATAAGTGCAGCAGAGATTGTGGTTCCATACGGAGATATTGATGCAAATCCTAGAATATAAACGTAATAAATAGAGAACAAGTGCATTTAATCAAGAATTAGAAGTGGTGTACCGGGGGTTCTATGCTGGTTAGGTGCAACCAGGGTATTCTTTTCGTATCTTAAAGGCATAGCATATTACTTATCTCTCTTGGAATAATTTTCACACATTTAGATTTCGAGAAATGTATTATTGTGACATTGTGATACGCGTAATACACGGTTACAATTTCCCTGTTCGCTACTCTTATATAGTTTGTTTGGATGATATAACTGGAGCTTCAGAAAGTTTATGCCTGCAAATACACCATCTGGCTTTTTCTTGTTTGTTGGTTGGCTTATTATATTGAACATCTGTGGGCTTAAGTACATTATTTATTCTTGAGCAGGAAGTAAAGCATCTGTAGATTCAGTAACAGGGAAACTACACCTGCTCTGATGATGTTGGGCACAATCTAGGCTTTGCTAATTGATCCTCCCAAGTCATGGTTTGATTTGCTTCACAAATCTTCTTGCTGCCACGTTCATGGTTCACACTTATTTCCAGGATAATTTAAAGGCGGTTCAGGCCAGTCTGTAAGTACAGAACTCAATACAAAATCATGGCATTTTCATTTAGAGAGCGATTATGTTTGTATTCACTTCCTTTTGAAACCTGTACATTATGCAACTTGGTAATGGTCTTCTGTCGGCTGCAGAGAGAAAGCAACGTAGAAAAGGTGCGTTGGTGTATTTATTGATAGTTGAAAAATAAATGCACAACTGATCTCTTCAAATACTCTCTGCCATTGTAGAGGCAAGCTAATGGACGAGAAATCATAGCTTTCTTTTATCTTGGTCAATAAACTAATTGTAACATCAAATTCCCTAGTTTGTGTTATAAATCTTGAGAGTTGGTTTTTTCAATTATAGTTCTTTGTTGTTGTGTGTTCTGTTGAGTCGGGTCTTCAATTATAATTCTTGTGTCAAGACGGACGCATGATTTTAATTTATGAGGTAAATTGTTTTTTTTTAATTCTTAAGGGGCTAGATATTAATTTTAAAAAATATTTATAGGGGCGAACTTATATTATATTGAAATATTTTGAACTAATATTGTTATAATTGTGATTTGTGAGTCCTGTCAAAATTAAGGGGCGATTGCCCCCTTGAGTAAGACTATGTTTGTATTGGATGTTTTTACTAAGAAAACATATGTTAGTTCTCTCTTGGAAAATGTGTGTTTCTTCAATACTTATTACCCAAGAAATACACATTCTTTAAACTAAATAAATGGTTTAAATTATTATTTTTACCATAAATTCAAAATTAATAAGTCAAAAGTCAAATACACATTCTTTAAACTAAATAAATGGTTTAAACTATTTTTTTACCATAAATTCAAAATTAATAAGTCAAAAGTCAATTCTTCCAAACATATTTGATTAGTTATTAATAACTCAACAAGAACTGTCCCAAACCGATCTATTACATTGAGACCTATATTAACTGAAGTTCTATTTTTCCCTCAGTTAGTTGACTTATAACTTGACTTGGAGACATTTTTCTTCAAAAATGTTACTGCAAGATATGACATGTTTTTTTCTTTAAGAATGGGGTTACTACTGTTGCATACTATTATATGGTGGACTAGGACTGATGTTAATATTTGTTTTATTTGTAATTTAAATTTTTTGACATTTTTAATTTTAAATTTGACATTTTTTTAATTTTAAATTCAAATTTGTTCTTTGTCTTTGATTAGATATATATTTTTAATATATATGCAAACCAAGTGTTTGGAAAATATAATTGATTACAAATGGTAGTAAAATTGAGTGGGAAAAAGATTATACGAAAAATTAGTCTTAAATTTTTAAAGTAGCATTGATTTTATTTTGTATCTACCATAAACTAATTTAACGCTCGAGATCCAGTTTTAACGTACGAGATTCAGTTGGATCTTAAAATAGATAAATTTATCTGTGTATTTTTATAACATGTATAAAGTACACAGGTAAATTTATGTGTCTTGCATAAATAAGTATACAGATAAATTTATCTGTATAAAGAATATTGTATCTTTTTAAAATACGTATAAAGTACACAAATAAATGTATATGTCTTACATAAATAAGAAGACAGTTAAATCTTGTATAATTAAATATACAGATAAATTTATCTGTATAAAGAATACTGTGTTTTTTTAAAATGCGTATAAAGTACACAGATAAATTTATCTGTCATACAAAAATAAGAAAAATAGATAAATATATATGTATAAAAAATACGAATAAATTTATCTGTATTGCATAAAATAAGACGACAGATAAATTTATATGTAGATAAATTTATCTGTATTGTAGGTGATTAGATTTCGCGCGTTAAAAATTTTGTTGATAGACAAAAATTTTAAAACTTATTTTGTTGATGGGCAAAATTTTGTATGTATTAAAACTTATTTTTTAGATTTTTGACTGAAACCTTCAAAATTATATGGGTACAAGAAAAAAAAATAGTGATGAATAGTTATGATTGAAAAGATAAAAAAATAAAAAATATAAGAGAAAAATGAAAGATAAGTTTAATTTTTTTGTATTTTAATATTATTATGTTTTTGAAAATAAACATTTTATTTATATATACATATACAAAGCATTTAATAACTATAATAGGGCATGAGACGAAAATAACAGGACGAAAGAAGCAAATTTTATTCCCACATCATTACTTCCAAAATGAAAGAAATTTGTAAAAAATGAAGTCAGAAATGTAGGTAAGAGACAAATTATCATTTCTAATGTCATGTTTAGATAATAGAAATTATGACAGTGAATCAAAAGGTCATTGCTAAGAATTAAATTCCTAGCAATCAAATTCTTGTTCTTGATAATTTATTCCTTTAAAATGAATAGGAATTAAGGGGAATTAAGTTCTGATCAAAGCCACGTGTAGTATATGTAAAAAGTCGTACAACACAGTGTTCCACATCAGTACGGTACATTTCTCGATATATCCATGTCAGCTTGGGCAATATATCGAGCTATGTGGTGGTATATTCGAGCTCAAGGAGAGTTCGGCCCCAACTCCTGAAGATGTGGTGCTCGGATCCCTTATGAGGATTGCTCAGCGCTACCAACTGAGTAAGACGAGTTGCCCGAACCCTGATCCGATCTTGATGGTTAATATTGAAGATCGTGTCCCACGATACATATATCAAAAAAGTGACGGGGGAGGTACAACCCGATTTCCTCGGGTCGGGTTAAACTCCAAAAGCGAATCAAATATATTTCTATTTATAAATAGTCAACACTTCCATAATGAAAGGTATGTTCTCTTTACTAAGCAAAAATTCTATTAAAATTCTCTCTCAAGTTCTTCATTCTTTCTAAAAATTCTTTATTTGACTTGATCATCAGAAGGTCTATCGGTATAAAGTCATCAACAGGTATTTTACCCATTTCTTGTGCAGGCGTACATGTGGCATTCTATCTCTAACACCTTAGCCAGCTTGGACGGGACCAATTGATCCCAATCCTAATCTTCTACAGGAATATAAAAATAATTCTCCATCTAATCAAAAATCACATTTTCAAATTTAATTTCCTCAAAATTCCTGCTATGCAGACATAGCCTAATAATCTTAATGCATATTACTTGTATTACCAGTGTCAACACTAGTTACAATTATTATTTGTTTAAAAAAAAAAAAACAATTAAATAGATATGCACCCAAAACAAAAATTCGTTTTGACCTTTCTCGTTAACCAAACAGAACATGAAGGTCAACAAAAAATGAAGAAATTTTTAGTTAAAAATTCAAAAAAATAAATTTTATCGTGTAAAATCTATCAACACAATTTTTAAAACGTAAGGTTCAATCACCTACAATACAGATAAATTTATATATAATTCATACAGATAAATTTATCTATTGTCTCATTTTATGCAAGACAAATAAATTTATCTGTATATTTTCAAAATATGTATTAAATATACAGATAAATTTATCTGTCTTACATAAATAAATATACAAATAAATTTATATATGTAAAGAATAATGTGTCTTTTTAAAATACGTATAAATCACACAGATAAATTTGTCTGTCTGCTTATTTATGCAAAACAAATAAATTTTTTGCGTGCTTTATACATGTGTTTAAAAATATATAAATAAATTTATATATTCTAAAGTTCAACTAGATCTCGCCCGTTAAAATTAGATTTTGCACATTAAATTTTTTATATTGAATAAAAAATAAAATTGCAATTTTAAAGACATTGTTCCTGTTTGGGTGGTTTGCTTATTTGCTTATTTGCTTATTTGGTTTATAAACCAAAAAAATAAATCACGTCGTTTGGATAACCAAATAAGCTAAAAATAATGAAATAAACAAATAAGTCAAATAAACTCGTTTGGATAATCAAATAAGTCAAAATAA
Source organism: Heliamphora exappendiculata (assembly GCA_034768845.1). Taxonomy (NCBI): domain Eukaryota; kingdom Viridiplantae; phylum Streptophyta; class Magnoliopsida; order Ericales; family Sarraceniaceae; genus Heliamphora; species Heliamphora exappendiculata. Next base: position 3,139 of record JAOTRH010153481.1, on the reverse strand, counting down.
GCCAAATAAATTGACTTATAAACTAAACAAAGTAGCTTATAAGTCAAATAAACAAATATGCCATAAGTCAGCCAAACAACTATGCTTAAATGGAATTTGGCTTATTTGCTAAGCAAATAAGCAAACAGCCAAACAGGGCCATAGGACTAATTTTCCGAAAAAAGAAACCCTTTGGACTCGTCCGTGCAACTACTTCCAAAACCCTAAACCCCAGCATTCCCCAAAATCGCCATCTCAAATGGCCTCTCGGTATCGCTCAATTTCAAGACCAGCTGTCAACATTCTCAAATCCACCGTAACGACATCCCCACCCAGAACAATCCCCAAATCCATACCTTCTCTTTGGACTCCTCTCTTGTCTCCGACGCTTCCTAGGCAAACCCTTCTCCTACCCGTTTCAGTTCTTCCACCGAAGTTTGGATTTTGATCTTTTCTTGGTTTTGAATTTCAGGTCAGTGTCTCGAATGGGCTGTCTTCAATCTCTTCTACCGTTGCACACGGCTGTCTCTTCGGCCCGACTCACCTCCTGCCTCGGCATCGACTCCAAGGGTTCCAGATCGTTGTCTCAGGGTATGCTTTGCAGTGCCAACCCAGGAGTTTGATATTTTGTATTGTATCCGTAAGCAACTTTTTTATAAACTCCTGGTTAGTTAACATTTCTTTTATATCCATTAATTGTTCTACTCCTTGTATTTATTATTTGTGCACTTTATGAGTTTTCTTTCGATAATACTACGAACTACAGAAAGAGTAATTATTCAGTAGTTCCAAAGCATCGAGTGTCATTGCTACCTGGTGCTCTCATTTAGTCATATAGCAAAAAATGTTAAAGGGGGAGCAATGTTAGCTCACCTTTGTTGGGTAAATGGGAGACAAGGGTGACCTGCATAGCATTCGTCCACATTTTTATTTGTTGGGAATGTCACGTACGCAATATCACATGGTCATGGTACTTCAGGAGTTTCTAATAATTTTCTCCACATAAAATGAATCTTACCCATCCATTTCGTGTGGAATCCACCACATGTTGCATCTTAGCCATCTATTTCATGTGAAATTCGCCACATGCAATGAATGGCTGTCATGCATTTTCTGTACAATTTGTGGTTGTTTTTGTGTACAAAATATTTTCCATTCTCTTTATTTTTGAATGATCTGTTTTATCTCAGTTGCTGTCTATACTAGATATTTGTTTTCCATTTTCTTCGTATTTGTTGTATGCTTGGCCAATGCTAAATTATATGTAACGTTCTTTGAGTTAAATTGATTAGGACAAAGACTTAATTTGGTTTGGTTTGGTTCTTTGAGCTAAAATTGTTATTTGAGCTTTATATTTTTATGGTAGTCGGTAACTGAATTCTTCCTTTTCTTATGATCCCATCAGATTTATTTTGTTGGTACATTTATTTTTCGTTTTTTGGCGGGCTAAAACTAGATTTATTTGCAAGACTTTTGGGTGTTTGGAGATGTGGTAAAAAAAATCTTTTTCTATGAAATTGATTCCCTATATTTCCAAATATAGCATTTTAGATGTTTGTGCTTTGAACTTGGGCACTTTCCAGACTTACAATAAAATTTTAGAACACTTTTCTTTTGGTCTTTTAGTAACATCAATCGCTGGTTACAGTTTAAAGAACTGGAAGTTGTTGAAGTAACAAGGTAATGCTTGATAGCGAATGGTTGAGTCATGAGTCATAGACTCATAGGCTTTGTAATTTTTTGTTTTCTAAATCTCTGGCAGTGATCTTATGCATTTCTGATTGACAAAAAATGCCATGAATATTTATAAGATCTCTTTGTTTGCTAATTCTGCTTTTCCTCGTAACTTTGGCAAACTTATTTATAAAATTTTAAGCTTTGACAATTTGGGATAAAAACTTTGTTGGCTTGACTTGCATTGAAGCTACAAGAAGGTGCTACATCGTGTTATACATATGGAGTTTAAGGAATTGTACTTGAGGCACGGGCAATGTCATGTGATATATTTTTTTTTATCAAGAAATGTGTGTGTGTGTGTGTGTGTAAAATTCTATTTTCCAAATGAAATCCCCTAGTAAATGAATGTTGTTTAATGATGAGCAAAGGATATTTGTATTTCTCCTAAACAGGATGTATTGAACACAAGATTCATTAGGTACTTTTTATGAATGTCAACTAAGTATAATAAGTAAATTGCAACACGCATTCACTCCCACTCCCACCCACACCTTGCATTTGGCTATGCTTACTATACGCACCCACTCTCGCACTTTGCATTTGGCTAGGCTTGAAATCCACATTTTCCATTTGGAAGTATAACACTCGTATCATTGGACCAAAAACCTCTTGGTGCCATATGATCTTTTAAAAAGAAGTGCATACCTATTACATTTTCTATTGGTTCCCTCTTATATGTACTCCCATCTCTCCCTATTGAACTATCTCCCTCTCTCTCTCTAGATAAGTATTTCATAAAACAACTCAATGGGAATGTCACGACCTAAACCCACCTTACTAGGACGGGAAAGTCTCTAATTGTTATACCGAACGATGCAATTTTTTAGTATAATAAAAAATAAATAAATAAACCACATTTCTCTAAAATCAATTCAACTTACAATTGTCCCAAAACGTCAACTAGTACAAAAACGTTTTGAAATCAAAAAGTTATTTTAATTCTTTAATTAAGTTGGTCCTTTAGTGGCTTTCACTCCATGGTCATCAATCTAGCAAGGAATTAAATACCACACCCAATATTAAAGTTAGAACCAAATCTCTCAGCTACCCATAAGCAGATACTCAAGGGACCTCTGAGAGTAGATATGAGCCTTTATCCATTTTAGTAAACTATTTCAGTTGGCTCGAAAACAAAAATGTTGCAAAAATATTCAATAACATGATGGAAATGGGGGAAATAGAAAACATAAACTAAAATATATTTTTGTGTGTATGAGACTAATAAATCAACGTTTGTACATGATTAAGGAGTAAGGACTATATGCTATGATAACTTATGTTGCAGTATCATATTTTGGTGATTTATTTTTCTAAAGAAGTTTTAGCAAGAATTGAACTTATCCCTACTATTGAACTTAAACCTTACTATTGTTAAATATTTTATTGTATAATTGCAAGTATTTTATATTAATTTTATATTCTT
>JAOTRH010153470.1:0-13181 GCA_034768845.1 Heliamphora exappendiculata | reverse complement strand
GTGGGTGTAGGGGCGGGTGGGCGGGCGGGCTGTCGGGCTTTTTGGGCGAGTGGGCTGGCCCGGCGGGCTTGGGGGGTGCGGTTGAGACCCGACCCATAAACAGTACGGGCCGGGCCGACCCGGGTCTGAACAGTGGCGAGCTTTGGGGTGGGCTTTGGGCCCCTATCGGGCCTCAAGCCATTTTTACACCCCTATAAAGAAGTGGACCACTGATATTGTGTTTGTTTTCAATAAAAATAATTAGACTAACAATCCTATTGGATTAACAATCCACCAAATGGGGCAAACTATGAAATTTATGGGGGAGGGTGGTATTATGAATCAGTCCAAGTAGATTAGGTTCAAATTGACCAAAGTTTCCCCCCAATCTTATCCTTTGCAGGCATAACATCTTCCTCATGATGCTGCCACTGTGCATAGAAAATTTAATTCCAATTCGTCTCCCATAGCCCATATTAGCGGTGTCCAATAAATTCGAAAAACCCAAAAACCAACCCAACCAGATCTTTATGAGTTGAGTTGATTCGGTTCAACTAAGATGATGTATTTGTTTTGGATTTAAAATTTTTAGAACCGATCTAGTCGATTCGGTTCTCGGGTTGGTACTTTTGAAAATCAACCCAATTGAAGACCTGAATGTATATATATTTTATAAAAAATAAATTAATTGGTATAACAACCCATAGCAACAAGACACAATTAGAGCACAAGATACAATTGGATATTTTTAATAATGTTTTTAATTTGAATATTTGTTTGGAATTGGTTATCCTCATGTAAGGATTTTCTTATTTTTTATGTAATATTGCTTTGGTTATTGAATAATTTGAGTTACTATTAGATAATGTGTAAAATTAGTGAACATATGGAACTGCGACTCCAACCCGTGTTAATTTGGGTTGGGTTGGGTTGGGTTGGGTCTAAAATATAGATGATTTGATTTTAGACCTAAATTCTTGAAACTGACCTTGATCAGTTTGGAAAAATATGAAATTTTTATTTTTTGTATAGTTTTTAATTTTTAATTATAAATTTTTAATTTTTAAAACATTCCAACGAGTGAATTTAGTAATTTTTAGAATTTTAATAAAAAAATAAAAAAAATAAGAAATAAATAATATAAAAATTAATTTATTAGCTTATTTAACTTAGTTTCAAACAAATTTACTTATTAGCATATTTCAAAAACTAAAAAATATATATATTTATTAGTTTTTTTTACAGCAAGGATTATCTTGAAAATTAACAAATATAATCATATATTATATTATTCAATTCCACCACAAGTAAATATGAGTTTGTGTAATCCATTATATTACTCTTTCCAAATCAACACAGAAAAACTAATCACACTTCAATCTTATTCCAATTTTATTTTTAATTCTACCTTACTATTAATCCCATTTAATCTAACTACACCGATTATTAAACAAAAACTTTGGAGTTTATTAGAAGTACAGTTTATTAATTAAATAGTAAATTTTAAATTATAATCTCATTTTACATTAAAGCATATTTAGCAAACATATTTATTGTAAAAAGGGTGTTTACGAAAAATACTTTTTAATAGTTGAATAAAATATATTAAACAAGGTGATTAAAATAATAAAAAACATTAAGTAAAAGATGTTTTTGGTGACAATGCCTTTAGGCGCGATTATTAAGCGTTCTTATTAGTAACACGCGTTCTTATTAGTAATGCTTTCTTTTTGGTTGAAAAATATAAAAGTGTGTTTACTAGACACACTTTTATTACACAATTACAATTTTTAATTAAGGTCACAGTTTTTATATGTGATATTTAGCTTTTAATCGCGATTTTAAAAGCGCAATGAAAGTATGATTAAAACTCACCATTTTCAATCACGATTTATACCCGTTATATAAAATCCAAAAAAATCGTGAATAAAAATTATGCATTTACACCCACACTTTATAGCGGTGATAAATAAATCGTGATTAGAAGTTGTCCTATTTCAATCACGATTTATATTGGTAATATATAATTAAAATAATTGTGATTAAAAAGTTTTCAATCACAGTTTCTATCAGTGATTAAAATAGAAAAAATACTTTTAATTAATGGCAAATATAAACCATGATTAAACCTAAAAATTAGGATTATTTATTCAATAAATCAATATAATCGTAATTAACACTTTAGTCATTTGTAACAAAAATCTAGAAACACATTTTTTGCATCAATTTTTTTTCCTAATTCATTGGAGAACAATGAACACGAATTCAATCCAAACTTAAAATTAACAAAGTCATAATATATATTAAACTTCGAAAGCCTATTACATAAATAATTCTAGCATGAAAATTAATGAAAATGTGAACTACTTCCTGAATGTATTATAAAATTACATAAAAGACTGTAACAATAATTGAATCAACCCCTTTGCATTGTGTAGGATGAATTTAATTTGATCATATATATTTCAAGACAAAATTTATTGACTAAACCCGCAAGTTTTTCATCTAAACTTGTTTTCCATTGAACTACAATAGAGAGTTTAATAACGAGAGTTAAACAAAAAAAAGTTGTATTAGTAACAAAATCTATTATACAATTCAGCTTAGATGATGGAACATATATCTATTGATCAAACAGTCCTGTTGGTTTCAATTGGTAAGGATGTTTCGATCTCTAATTAAATCTTTCATGTATCTCATTACATAAAATTTACATTCGATGTTTGTCGGTTATTGTGGGCACCAGATAATTGCAATTGTTTTTATTTATATTAGTAACTACATATATATGAATCATAAGGAATATTCTACAAGATGAAGAGAAACCACCATGAAGCTGTCGACCGTACCCCTCGTCCCACCTCTCTCCCAATCCCGATTTCGTGAACCCTGGCTGTAAGTAATTGACACTCCCAGAATTGCCAGGACTTCACTTGAGAATGAGCGCCTTTCTTTGATTTCTCTGTCATCTCCATGGTTTCCTAATCTGATCCTCATAACAGAGGGCTGAAGCCTTCATCTTGCTTGAAGCTCTCACCTATACACGAATATGTCTGTCTGTCTCTCCTCTAGCGATTTTAGTGGGCAGTTGGTTTATGAATACCAAAAATTGAAGATCTTACAAATCTGTCCCTCCTCGCAAGTTCGTTCGTCTCGACGATGAACTGAGGATGGGAAAGAGGAAGGAACTAGGGTTTTGGATCAAACACCCTGTCGGATGATCCACAACCCGATCTTCTCAAGCGCCAGAGTGAGCAGGTTCTTGCTGGAGCTGTCGTAGGCGTCAACCGCTCTGAACGACGTTGTCGGCTAGTATCGAAGGTACCCAATGCCGCGGCCTGTGTGTGCTGGAGCTTTTGAGCTCAATGAACTGTGGAGCATAAATTCCTAGTGGAAGCGCTTGGGGAGAATTCAAGCTTTGGATTTGGGAAAAATTGAGAGGAATTGCAATCAGGGTTTGCTAAGGGTGGCAAAACGGATTCACTTCCCACTGGCACTTCCCAGAGGCCAGATCTGAGATCTGCCAAGCCGACTGCCTACCTTTCTTTGTCCTCTTTCGTCTGATTGTTGTAATTAGGTTGCGATAATGGGAGCGCAAGAGGAAAGGGGTGGAAATCAAAAGGAAATGGATGAAAATTGAACACATACGGTATTCGTGGATAATTTACCTAGTGAGATGAACAGTGGGTGGCTGAGAGATATCTTTGTTAGGTGTGAAAAAGTTGTGGATGCTTTCACTCCAGCAAAAAGGAGACATAGTACACATACTAGGTTTGGTTTTGTCAGATTCTTAGAGAAGTGGGAAACTCTAGAGGCCATTAGAAGATACAATGGGATGAGGTTAAGGGAGCACCATCTGGTTGTTCAAATAGCCAAATATGGCCCTGAGAGGAAGCTACTTAGGGACAGGAGAGATCAGCCCACTGCCTCCCTTAAAGAGAAGAATGTCCAGCCAGCCATTTTGAGGAGAGCAACCCATAATGGGAGGTCCTATGCGCAGGTAGTCCAAGAAAGTGCCTCAGGAGATGTGGCACAAGGCCCTGCCATTATAGCCAAGTTCAGTGCCGAAAAGTCTGAAGGAGAATAGATAAAAAAATGTGTGGTGAGTATTCCTAAAGATTGACGTATGGTTCATGGGATTGAAGATGCAATGAGGATGGAGGGGGTTTTGGACATAACAATCAAACCTTTAGGTGGTTCAAAGGTACTTATCCAATTCCTTTCAGTTGAGGATAAGGCATACTATCGCAAAGAAGCTAAAGCATGGCTAGAAACCTGGTTCGAAGTCACATATGAATGGAGTTATAGGGAGTTTAGCAGCTGGAGAAATGTGTGTTTAGCCATAGAGGGGGTCCCTCTTAATGTCTGGAACTCAACAACATTTGCAAAGGTGGGGGAAAGTTTTGGCATAGTGTTTGCAGTAGACCCAAATATAGGATCCAAACAAGACCTCACACAAGGAAGGGTGTTTATTGCGACTAAAAGATTGGAGCACATCAACCAGGTCAATAATATTATGGTAGGAAGGTTCACCTACAGAATCAGGATTGCTGCGATGTTTGGACAAGGGGTAGTTATGGGAAAAACCCATGCGGGGAGGCTTGCAAGTGCTAAAACTCGATCTGCAATATCGGAGGAAGGGAAGGAGGTTAGTCACAACCAATCTCAGGAGAGGTCTGTTCACCTATCTTTGATCGACGGCGAGGAGCTGACAAAAAGTTGGCTGGAGGTAGATGCCGGTGATTGTGACTTACTTTCCTATGTGGTAGAGACTGAGCAGACAGAGGGGAAGGCAGGTCAGAAGCACAAGGAGTACAGTGCTTCAGCTGGAAGCTATAGCAGAGATAAGAAAAGCTTAGGGAGTAGGGAAAAAAGTATACATCATTGTATAGGTGTAAGCTCATCAAGTAAGGCACATACAGACGAGTTGCAGGAATGTCAGCAAGTGTCCAGCCGAAGGTCAATCACCTTTGTGGCCAATGGATGGGACAAGGTTAGAGAGTGTCCAGCCCAAGGTCAATCACCTTTTAAGGAGGTAAAGCCAGCTCCTTGGATGAAAGCCAGCATGTGGATCGCGAAGAGGATGCAGACGAAAAAACACTCCATCAGATATTAGTAAAGACAGTCATGAGCCACAAGAAGAGGGGAAGGAAGCCTAAAATAACAAGCATAGGTAAACGCAAATTTCTGACAAGGACTGGGTCAACAAAGAGAGGAAAAATGAGACCAATAGCCTCTCAAAAATCTGTAGAGCCAGATATAACAATCCCAAAAGGAACACATGCTTCCATCTCTTCTTCTTGTATCAGGAATATGAACAAATTGATTCTGCAGGAGGCTGAACTTACAGTGAAAGTTGGCAAACTCTTGGGGGTAGACTTTAAAGGAGGGAAAAATACCAGCAAAGACTGGTTGGTTAATGCGAAAGAGGCTGAACGAAGGGGTCTAAAACATGGGGTCACAGGAGATAAGGAGCTACCAGCAGCATAATGCAGCAGGGTACCCCAAACAGGAGATTTGATAAGTTTTATGGATTGAAAATTCTTAACATGGAATACCAGCGGGTTGAGATCAAGTGTTAAAAAGATGATGGTTCGATAGGAAGTCAGGTCTCAATCAACTCAGCTACTGTTCCTACAAGAAACTAAGCTGAAGAACATATCTTCTAGAGAGGTCAAAAGTATATGGGGTGGCGGGGACAAAATTAAGTGGGTGGCTTCTCATGCTGAGAGAGCCTCAGGTGGGTTGTTACGTGTTTGGGAGGAAGACCTCTTCAATGTCCAGCAAACAATAGTTGGGAGGCACTATATCATCTTGATTGGGGTGTGAGGGGAGGATTTTCAGTGTGCATTGGGAAACATCTATGCCCCAAATAGTGAAAGCCAAAGACAGTCCCTCTGGAAGGAACTATTAGAGCTAAAGCTACAATTTCCAAGGCCTTGGTGCATAGGGGGGATTTTAATGAGGTTCTAAGTGGGGAAGAGAGGAAAGGGTGTGCAAGAAATCATAGAGGGATGGAGGATTTTAGGAATTTCATTGTTGAAATGGACCTTGTTGACATTCCTGTGCAGTGCAGGAGGTTCACCTGGTCAAACCTACAAAGAATACCAAAGCTAAGTAGGTTGGATAGGTTTGTTGTTTCAGATGAATGGGCAAATAGCCAAGGATGGCAACAATCAGCACTCCCCAGGACACTATCTGATCATAATCCTGTGATTCTAGTATCAAGTGTGAAGGATTGGGGTCCCAAGCCTTTCAAGTTTTACAATGCTTGGTTGACTCACCAAATATTTAAAAGCACCGTAAGAGAGTTGTGGGCAGAGAAGGAATGGTAAGGGTGGGGAGATTTTGTACTCCTGAAAAAATTGTAGCAAGTTAAAAGGGGGCTCAAGGTGTGGAGACTAACAAGACTGGGTGATACCTCAGAGAGAATTGCCAGCATCTCCTCTGAAATAGATGGGTTGGAGAAGGAGGTCGAAACTAGGGATCTTGTGGAAGAAGAGATGCTTAAATTGAGTGGCATGAGAAGGAAGCTTTGGGAGGAACACCTGTGGGAGAAAAATGAATGGCGACAAAAATCAAGGGCTAATTGGGCCAAACTGGGTGATCTCAATACTGCATACTTTCATGCAGTGGCTAAAGGAAGGGAGAGAAGAAACTATCTAGGTCAGCTTAAGTGGAATGGGAGAATTCTTGTGCAACCCTAAGAGGTGAAAGCTGTAGTGGCTAAGAATTTCCAAGAAGTATACAAAGAAACTTGCAGGGTAAGGCCAAACATCAGTGGAGATTTTTTGAGGAAGCTATCTCAGTGCCAAAGGGATAACCTATCTAAGATGTTCTCCAAAGAGGAAGTTAGTGCGGCAGTTGCAGCATGCAATGGGAACAAGGTACCTGGGCTAGATAGCTTTAACCTCACTTTCTTTCAACAGTTCTGAGCTATGCTGGAACCTCTGGTTATGAGGTTTATGACTGATTTTCATGCAAATGGGAGGTTGGTGAAGGGGCTCAATGAGTCATCATAACCTTGATTCTTAAGATTTCTTGTCCTCAGAGCCTCAATAACTTTAGACCTATAAGCCTAATAGGTTCTGTTTACAAAATATTAGCAAATGTGTTAGCTAACAGAGTAAAACAAGTCATACATGTGGTGGTGGGGGAGGTGCAAACCGCCTTCATCAAAGGTTGCCACATGTTGGATGGGGTGTTGATTGCCAATGAAATTATTGATATGTGGGAGAGGAAGAAACAGAAGGGTCTTATCCTGAAACTTGATTTCTAAAAGGCCTATGACTCGGTGAATTGGGAATACATTTTGTCAATGATGTCTAGCTTCGGCTTTGAAAATAAATGGGTAAGCTGGTTGAAGGAATGCATCTCCACACCTTCCCTGTCTGTACTTGTGAATGGGGCTGTAACAGATTGCTTTGGAATGGAGAGAGGCCTTCGGCAAGGGGACCCATTGTTCCCCTTCCTCTTCAATTTGGCAGCTGAGGGGCTTAATATCTTGGTATTTAGAGCAATTGAGTGTAAATTGATCAAGGGGGCTGAGGTAGGTTCCAAGGGTTTACTTATCAGTCATCTACAATTTGCAGATGACACAATATTTTTTTGTAACAATAATGTCGAGGAGATAAAGAATATTAAGAGGGTCTTAGGAGTGTTCGAACTAATCTCTGGTCTTAAAGTGAATTATCAAAAGAGTGTCCTATGCGAGGTAGGAACCTGAGAGGATGAAGTCAAAGCCATGGCTGAGGTGTTGTATTGCAATTTAGGCGATCTGCCCATGCAATATTTGGGCTTGCCTTTAGGTTCTGGGATGATAAGATATAAATCTTGAAAACCTATTGTCAATAAGGTTAAGTGCAGACTGGATGGCTAGAACAAAAAATATCTCTCTATGGCCGGGAGGATTGTTCTAATCAAAGCTTCTCTAGCCAACATTCCATCCTACTTTTTATCCTTATGCAGAATGCCTGCTCAGGTAAAGGAAAGTTTGGACTAATTGCAAAGGAAATTCCTATGGGGTGAGGAGAAAGAGAGACGTAAACTTCATTTACTCTCGTGGGAGATGGCTACAACAAGTTTAGGGAAGGGTGATTTGGGCATTCAAGACTTAAAGGCCTAAAATCAAGCCTTACTAGCAAAGTGGTGGTGGAGATATACGCAGGATAAAAAAGGTATTTGGAGATAGTTTATTCATGAGCTGTATGGCCAGGGTAAAGGGGACTGGCTTCCATGGGCAAAGGACAGGAAGAGGGTATGAAGGATTTGGAGAGATATACTGGGGGTTGGCCAAACAAACTCAAAGGGGGGAGACATTCTAAGGCGGGTGTTGTGCTTGAAGCTAGGAAATGGGGAAGAGATAAACTTCTGGCATGATGAATGGTTGGGCCAGCAATCTCTAGCTGAAACACACCCTAGACTCTACTTAATTGCAAAGGATCCTCAGATTTATGTGGCTGAGTTTTATATAAAGCACATATCACTTGAGGCTGAGGGATGCTTCTGAAGGCCGCTCCACATTTGGGAGAATACATGATGGGGTGCATTAGTGGAGAAGCTGAGGCAGAACCCAATAAACACAGGGAAATAAGACTATTTTGTGTGGCAAGATGGGAATAGTCTAACCTTCTCAGTCCAGTCCCTACGCAAGCTGATGGCTAAAGACAATAGGTGCTTTAACCAAATGATAAGGACGATTTGGAGACAAACAGCACCTCCAAAGTGCTTGTTACTAAGCTGGATGGTTATTCAAAACAAAATTTCCACAAAAGATACCCTAGCTCAACGAAAAATATTGAAGCCATGTTCCAGTCTAAGGTGTGTTTTCTGCAATCACGAAGAGAAATTTGTTAATCACCTCTTTGTGAACTGCATTACAGCTTGGAAGGTTTGGTCTTCAATCATACTGTGGTGAGATAAGAGGTGGGCTTCACCAAGCACTTTATGGGATCTTTTCATCTTTTGGGTGAGCGGGAAAGAGAAATTACTAAAGAAGCGGCTGTGGAATACCGCTTTCGTTACTGTCATTTGGTCCATTTGGCTCGCTTGGAATAGGTTAGTTTTTGATAATGAGAGAATGGAATGGGAGGAGATTGCGTATTTAACAAAAGTGCAAAAGGGGCTATGGTTGAAAGATACATTGGGTGAGAGACTTTGCAAGGTGGAAGATGTGGTCTTCAACCTATTAGTGGTTACACATTGAGATGGCATCTTCTACCGGTTGATTAAGGGCTTGGGAAGTTTGTTTTTTGCTTTGGCCTTTTTTCTTCTTCCTTTTCCTGATTTGGTCCTTCTCCAAACCTTTTTGGGGTGGTATTTGGGATGAACTGTCCATGAGTGGTTCAGTTCTCCTAAAATTCTACTTTTTCTCTTTTGTTTGGATTACTTTTTTGTATTTGCTCTTGAGTTTGGATTCAATCTATCTTTGTTTTGCCATTAAAAAAAAACATATATATGAATCATCGAGATAACAAAATAGTAAAAATTTTGACATTAATATATACTTGAACTACTTTTCAAATTGGACTTGTTCTCTTGATTTTCTTGATAGTTTCATAAATTTTAAAAGCACTTTACAGAAGAAAAATTGTAAATAAACAGATCAATGACTAACAACATAGAATGGTAAAGAGACAAGTATGAGCTTTAACTAACTCGTTGAAAAATGCTAAAACCATAAAATAATATTAACAACTAAGATATTAGTACACAACATTGTAAGAAACAAAAAATAGTTGGCCTGTTTTTGCATCTTCTAATCTACTTACAAGCAATGTTAATTTTAAACTCCTATCTGACTTAGTTTTTCCACTAATAGCATTGGGGTTCACAAATAGAAATTTTATCTCCGAATTAGAAGCTTTAAAACTTGATAGAGATGACGGACAAAGGAGATATTATTATGACAAGCAACACAATACCTTAAGCAACATAGTCACTATTAATTACTTATACCTTATATATAACATTATGCACAATACAAATAATTCTTTCATCTCACATATTTATTATAGTCAACTCTTTGAAGTTAAATCATAATTGAATGTTAATTAATTACTTCTTTATAATTGAAATGCTTGACAAACGGAGCAAAAGAATGAATAAATTCTATATTTTTTTTCACGATAACCATTTCTCCATTTTACTAAGTTGTAGAGATTTTCCATAGTAAACAAATATAACCCAATTTAGTTTCAACAAATTTGTAATAGCAATTTTAAGATAGGATAATGTGTACCGCATTGCCAACCACTACCAGGTATTTTGAATGTCCCTAAGTTATAAATTTCACAAAGTGAACAAATATAAACCAAAATTAATTTTTTAAAATCATAATAAAAGTGTAAAGATAGGATATTTGTACTCATTACCAACCAGCACATGATTTTTCAAAGCTCCCTAAAAAAATTAATTTTCAAATTAAAGTCAATAATTACATGTCAAGCTTAATTTTAAACAAATTGTGATAAAGGAGTTAAAATAGGACTTTTATACCTTATTGCAAAGCAATACAAGATTCTTGAGCCAAGACAATTGATATACCATGTTGTCTCTTCTACAGGGCAGAGAATGCAATTGCATTATAAGGTCGTAATTGAACAGATCGAGCAAGTTCGAATTGACGTAACATGAAACTTATTAGTTCGAAAGCGCCATAGAGAGCGACAAAAGTCCACAGACCACCTAATTGACACCAACGAGTAAAATCTCCTTGTGTTTCAAGATCCCCAGTAACTGTCTCCCAAGATAAGTATAGGGAGAACAATATCTCCTACAATCACAACATTAATAGATACAAGAGGTGGTTCAGCTCCGTTGGCTAGGGTTAACCTTTGCCCCACTTAACCTCAGGATTTAAACCCTGGGGTCTCCCCTACCCCAAATTAACTACTCAAAACAAAAAAAAAACATCAATAGATACCCACACATTGGCCTCCTCTAGTGGTATTGTACAAATTAACTACTCAAAAAAAATAAAAATCAATAGATACCCACACATTGGCCTCCTCTAGTGGTATTGTACACATTGTATTGCTAGGTCCAACTCTCTCATACATTATACCATGAGTACCAATATGATCAAGAGATCCCACTGCCAATTTACACAGTTTACTCTTTAATAGATAAGAAAAATAAAACGTTAAAAATCAACTAAAGTATAAGTAATAACAAAAAAGTTGCAACTTAAAATGAAATAATATATATATATATATATATATATATATAATTCTTTACTTAGGTTTTGGAGATGGCATGTCATCATTCATTCTCACTTCATCTTTCATTGCCATATGATCAAGTTATGCATAGGATCTCTATTTTCCATTACAGTGACTTAAGTTTGTATTTGTAGCACAAGTGCCTCAAGTGCTTTGTGCTTCTCTGCTTACATTGGAAATGATTTCCACGTCTAGGCATGTGAAAGGATGAAGGATCTTCCAACCTCTTACCCGATCGGAATGCCAGCGGAATAGTCATTGCCATAGTTGGGATGTCAGTGCTTCCTTGAGTTGATAAACTCTCATCTTCTACCTGTTTGGTTGACTCGTCCTATAACACGCATGACTAAATAAGTAAAATGAACATTAATGTGTTTAATCTAAACTTTTAAGATCAATGCATATAAATAGCTTTATAATTTTTGCAACTTGTTGCATAATTGCCTCATCATCATATTCTGCCATTTTATTTTAACGTGCCTTTTTTCATAGAACCCTTTTATCCAATTCATCCGTTACTCCTATGGCAAGTATAGATACCTGGTTCCATTTTAATTATTTTAATTAGATAATGATGTGATTTTTTTTTAGCATGTATACATTTCATATGAGTATATGGCAAGTGGGCCTAATGACTTTTTAACAAATTTTGTTAAATCCACCTGCATGTGTGGGAATCCAAAAAATTAATTTGGGAATACTTTTAAAATTGGGTAAATTACATTGACTTTCCTTAAAATTTTGATCAAATATAGTCCAATTCACATTTTTGGACAAATTACACTAATCTTCCTTACAGTCAAACAGTGTTAACGGAGAAGTTTAATTGACGATAATACTCTCAAATATTTTGTCTACAATTTGAAAAGGATTTGACATTGCTTATCATGTCAATTACCAGATATTCAAAAGATTAATTCGCCTATTGAGTTCGAGAAGGATCATTCGTCACTGGGAGTGATTTCACTGAGACCAAGACAGAGTGAAAATTGAGGAGTAGAGTGATAATTGAGACTGAGAGTTGAAGCATGAGAATGAAGATCTGGTAGCCGTTGATACCATTTCTCCATCTGATTTCAGCAACGAAGATATTGATTGTAATAACTTGGTTAATTAATTTATACTTATTGCCTAAAAATTTGAAATAATCTTTAAAAACTTACTATAAAAAATTAAAAATAATAAATAAATGATAATAATATAATATATGAATATAATTAATTTTCTTTATAAAATTATATTTAAAAAAAGAGAGGCACGAGTAGGCTTGAACTATCCACACCCTTCTTTTCTCTTCTTTTGTTTCTTTTCTTTATTATCGGTGCTACAGATCCACATCCTTCTTCCCAATTTCTTCTGTTTCTTTTGTTTCCCTTTTTTTTGTTGTTGTTGTTATTGCTACAAAAGAGTTGAGAGAGAGAGAGAGAGAGAAAAAAAAAAAGGAACCGAATACCCCTCTACCGCCAGCGCTGAACACCACCTATGCCATCACCGGTGAGCTCCTCCTCCTCCCTCTTCATGTTTTCGGCACCACACCCCACACCACCACGTGGCCACCTTCGCGTCGCCGTTAACGATGGCCGGTTCGACAAAAAATTTGACCAAAACTTAAGAAAAAAGTGTTTTAGGCACATATTCTCTCTCTCTTGTTGAATCCTCACCAAAGCCTTATTTTCTTCTTCTATGTATGTCTTCATGTTGCTATATTAAGCACACCTTAACACCCTTTTGCAACAAGAAACCTACGAAAAATTAGAATTCAAAACTGGAATGTTAATTGAGAATGGTTGTAGCTTGTTCAGGAAAAAGGGAGGGACGTAGCTCTGGTTTGAAATTTCTCAAAGTGAATACTTTGGCCTTGCCTTGAAAATACCATATGAAACTACTTGTGCATGTAGAGAAACCTGAAGGAAAAAGAAAAAAAATATAGATGTATATAAATATAAAAGGTGGTAGCCTTAGAACCGAATATGTAATTAT
>JAOTRH010153459.1:0-13182 GCA_034768845.1 Heliamphora exappendiculata | reverse complement strand
GGAGTTACACGAGTTGATCAAACATAGGCTAGCATGGTGGATCAAAGCCAAATTTAACTCTTAGGACTTTACATGTGAAAGTGTGGTATATAACATCAAGGTGATCAGAAGGCAAAGGATAAAGAGGACAACTAGAGCAGTAACTGAGGAGCTGAAAGGTTGAGAGTGAAAGAGTGGGGGAGGTGTCCAGTGAATCACTCAAGGAGCATTGTCTGCAAGATATTTGCAGCAGGTGTTTTTGAGCCTGGTGATGTTGCAGCAGGCTCAGGTGTCCCTCACTTGGTGGCGTTGCAGCAGAATTTGGCCTGGTGATGTTTTCCCAAATGATTTGGGAGATTGCTGCAATTTGCCTGGCATGGTGGAGCTTCAAAATGCTTTCAGTTTTTGCAGCAGTAGCAAGTTTGGTTATGCTGAGGGAGGTGCTGGCCTGATGATGTTTTTCAAAATGCTTTAGGAGTTTGTAGCATGCTTCTGTTTTTTCTTGCAGCAGCAGCTTGGTATGCTATGGGAGGAGTTTCAATTCTTTTATGTTTGTTCAAAATGATTGGAATTTGCTCTTCTCCTATCCTAATGTTGATCCCTTGCCAACTTCTTGGCGTAGGGGGAAAAATCTTTTCATGTAATACTCTATAATTGAGTAATATATTTGTTTTTTGCCGTTCAAAAAAAATACATGAAAAACCTTTGTTACATTATTTTTTAGTGAAGTTTTTAGTGAGTTTTTTTAGTGTTAGTAGCTTGACTCTTAAGTTAATGCTTTTTATCATTGAGCTCCTTTGAATGCAAACAAGTAATTAATTAAACTCAGTTCGGATAGAATCTCTGAAATGATTTCTCACACACACACACACACACACACACACACACACACACCTATATAGTTGGCTTACATTTATGCCACGGGTAGAAGTTGGTATCTTCCTGGAGAGAACAAGTGCTGAGTGGAGAAAAAGGTTATGGCTGTTGACAAATAAGAGAAATGAACAACTTAGTACAAATCCCAAATCCTCAGAGAGAGAGAGAGAGAGGTTGATGGGTATTTGATATTATTAGGTCAAAAAAAATGTTTTATTAAATCTCGATCAATACGAATCAGTTTATAGTAAAAGAACTTTAAACATTAAATATCGATATTTACTACTATATCAGCCGATATTGTTTGATATCGGCTAATATATAGCCATATCGCCAACACTGATTAAAATCTTGACACAATAATTATTTAAAAGTTAAAACCTCTTTCAGATAAAAGATGAGACCATACGGCATAATTAAGGCCCCAAGTAAGGAAATGGCGTCGCCAGTGGCGCTATGGCCGTTGAGTTTAGGGATGAACATCCCCTTAAGCAATTCTCCTGCTGGTGGCTTTACATAATTCATTTCCACAAAGAAACATATAGCCATGGTGAAAACCAAGATTGTTATCAGCATTTCCAGCTTCTTCACCTAACCCACTCAATTGAAGGGAGGGGAAAAAATGAGAAGAAAAGAAACATTGATGAAAGGGGATAAAAAGGACTCAATAATAATAGAGCTACTCTTTTATTTTACTAAATTAATTTATCAAATTGTATGGTATAATTTCAAACATTAGTTGATACAACGAGTCGAATATACTTACGAACATGCCATCTCATAAGGTAAATTAATTTAGTAAAATAATTAGTGAACGTAGTATTATTGTGGGGTGGTAGAGGGAGAATTCAAATGTGTTATTCATGTGTATATGAATTATAATTTTCCTTCAGCTTCCTGCTCTTTCATGAGAATCAAACATGATTTTTCTATATGGAATGCTATCTTAGAAAATTATGGCCTAATTTGGGCTAAATTTTACAGATTTTCTTTATTTTTTATTTTTTACTTTTTTGAACTTTTTTTCATTTTTTGACTATTTTTTTTTATTTTTTAAAATTGTTTCAATGAGATGAACTGAAAAAATAAAAAAATAATAATAAAAGGATTTAAAAAACTCACTAAATACAAAAATATGCAACATTAGGTTTTGTTTATTAGGTTTTTCAAATGTTGTTTATTGTAATAACACTGACACCTCCTCCATTCTCTAAAATATCACCGTGCTTTTTTACATTTTTATTTTTGTAACACTTAGATTCAAAAGTTAATTTTTGTTAACTTTTTAAACGAAAACACTGTTAAAATAGTTTTTTTAATTTTCTAATTTATTTTTTGTTTAATTACAAAATCTTATTTAAAAGTTTTTAATAAAAAAATAAAAAAATTACAAAATAAGTTGTTTTTTTTATCAAAATTAAAAACTTAAAAATAAAAATAAATTAGTAAATTAAATTTTAGGTTACTTATTTTTATATTTAGTAATTCTTTATTTTTTATTTTTTAATTAAAAATTTTTAAATAAAATTTTACAATTAAATAAAAAAAATTAAAAAATTTTAAAAACTGTTTCAACAGTAATGCACAGTCATTTTCATTTGAAAAGTTAATAGAAGTTAACTTTTGAATCTAAGTGTTATAAAAATAAAAATATAAGAGAGTACAGTGATATTTCAGAGAATAGATGAGGTGTCAGTATTATTACCCTTAAATATAATGGGTGCAGCTATAATTTACCCAATTTAAAAATATTTAAGACCTAGCCAGGTTTAGGATAATTTTTTATTCATTTATTATCGTTTTAAGTGTTTTTTTTAATTATTTGATCAAACTATTATACATTTTTATATTTCTGTAGTCAAAATGAGTCCTAAAAGAAAGTTTTTTTAACTAAAATATAAAAAATTTCAAAAAAAAAAAAACAAGCCTTAATAAGCCAATAAATTAAATTTCATATATGTTGTTTATTTTTAATTTTATTGAACTTTTTTCACCATTTAATTAAAATTTTATTTTTTTAATTCTTTTCATCGATGTGAAAAAGTAAAAAAAATTAATCGGAATTTAAAAAAATAAAAAAACCAAATAAACAAAATTTCTAAAATTTAGCCAAAACAGCGTAATATATTTTTTTTCCGAAGTTGTCCTAGCTGCCCCTAAGTATGTCACGGCCATTTAAGGTTCTGTCCATTTCGTGACTTAAATGGTTGTTGGGTTTGACTTTTCTTACTCATCCCTAGGTCACCGGGCCTAATCAACCAAGGTGGTGTTTGGGCAATGCTATTAAAACTAACTTTTATTTTTTTATTATTAATTTTAATAATAAATTATTTTTTTCTCTAAATACTAGAAATTTCTACTACAAGTTATAATTATTATTATTTTTTTTAAATATTTATAATTTTTATCACAAATTACAACTATCAATTTTCAATTATAATTTGTAAATAATTAAATTAAATAATTAGTCTTGAATTGGTGAATTTAATTTATTGGCTTAGTATAGATTGTAAATTTTTTTTTTTAATAAATTTTTTTATTATTTAGTCAAATTATTATATTTTTTAAACTCATTTCATTGAGACGAGTTAAAAAAATAAATTTTTTTAATTAAAATATAAAAAAGTTTTAAAAAATAAATAAAAATAAACTAAATTTTATATTATTTAAGATAAAATAAATAAAAATAAATTAATAAACTAATAAATAATATTTTCCCAACCAGAGCCTACGTTCTCCGTTGACATAGGCTCGTGATGGAGTTAGGAAAACTGATTGTGGGCATACACATTAATTAATTAAAACATGTACTTCTCTGACGTATGTTCGTTTAAAAAATTTAATTTTTATGTAATTTGTTTTTTAAATAAATTATTAAGAATAATAATTTTTTAAATTGTTTAAGATAACTTATTATTTTTTTACTTTTAGTCAAAATATTTAATATACTTTCTCTTTTTACTTTTTAAATTATAATATTTAGAATAATTTTTAGACTTTTGTTATCTTTAGACATAATCTCAAATGAGACTTTTGTATTAGTTGAATAATTAAATAACATTCACTAATTTTTACATTGTAATTTCTTATCTAAAATCTAATTTTCTTGCATAGATTGTAATTAATTGGGATGAAGTTTTATGATTATCAAAAAGAAAAGAAAAAAATCATTGCCTTTTACTTTTTTTTGGGGTGATCTTTTGGTAAAAAAATTACTTTTTATTTTATTGTCCTCAGGTAAGAAAGTTTTTTTTAAGGGGTGGTATTTAAGCAAATAGTGTTTTATTCAATCTTTTATAGCTGAGGCCTATAAACAATAATTTTTTAAAATTATTTTGTAATTAGGCTTTTGATGAAGACTTGTTTTTTCTCAAAAAAAATGAGTTTTTATAAGACCTTGGATGAGGATGAGTTATTTTTCAATTTGGCTGACCTTTTGAATAATATTTAGATTTTTTTTTTCAAACTTTGTTCTGCAAGTTCTAAATAACAATGACTTTTTGGAGGATTTTTAACTTAAATAAACAAATAAAAATTTGGAGTCTAAAAAAATTGATAACCTCAACAAAGTGGGAATATTATTAGAAATTCTCATACTATCATATAAGCGATATTACGTGGTACTTTTAATAAATAAATGATCACAATTTACATAATATAAATTATTTTTTATTTTTTAATTATTTAATAAAAAAATAATTATTATATTTATATAATAAAATTTATTACTATTATATTAAATAAAAAAATTATATAAATTTATCACGTGATACTATGAAAACACCGAATAATTACTCAATAAGGCCGGGCAATAAATTTTGGGGCTTAGGCGACTGCCTACCTCACCTAAGACGCATGTCACCCCTATTGAAGTGGATTTGACTTTTCTCACTGAGAAAATTGCTGTCTTCTCATTTAATAAAAAAATTAAAATTTTTAGAATGTAAATATGTTTTTTTCTTAAAATAAAAAGAAAAAAATTAGTGGGATTTTTAAGGATGCCCAAACAATGTAGCTTAAAAATTAATTTTTAAGCAAACAAATTAACTTTTTAAAGAACCCGAACAAGGTCCTAATTTCGTATATATAATCTGAATTTAACATAAAAACCAGCTTTTCTACTTCATGAATTCTTCATGAGTTTTTGGAATGAAGAAGGTACTTATGAATTTGTTGTTCTCCCTACCCTTTTATTTTCTTTATGAAAAAATAAATTAGCATATATATATATAAATATAACCATTTATGTAAATAATTGTAAAAAACCTCATTTATTAAAGACAAATGCGTAAAAAAGTATGACAGTGTGAATACATTTTAATGATCAATGATTTACGGTGGCTCTTAAGGGTGGTTTTGCTAGAATAGGCTAATAGTTTTCATTTTTTATCTCATGAAAAACCTTTTTTTGCTCTTCTTAGCTTTATCATCTACTAAAAGTATTCTAACGATAAATTTTATAGTAGTCAGAATTTGAAATTTAAAATAAAATAATATATTTTATGTAAAACATGAAGGTAAAACATGACGACATACTAACTCACCTTAATTTAACATCATTTTTATGTCCTTTTAATACGTTTTACAATTATATCATTCACACTCATTGCCTTTGCGTGTGTGATAGTACATACCTATAAAAGTTTCCCATAAAATTATCTACAATTTAAAATAAATAGTTTAAATTTACGTATAATCCACATCAAAAATATTTTAATTTGAATCATATTTATTTTAAATTATGGGTAATTTTATGTGAAACTTTTATAAATATACTTAGTGTTTAACCATATATATATATAGTGATCATGTTAAATATAGTTCTTTTAGGTTCCACAAAAAAAAAAAAAAATCTTCAAGTACATGGATGATAGAAAAGCCACAAAAGTAAAGGAAAGATTATAATTAATATTACCCCATATCTCTGCAGGCCAAGAAGTAGAAGAGTGCTCAAACCAGTCAAGAGAACTCCAACCCACACTGGGATATGGAACAATATATTTAGGGCAAATGCTGTCCCAATCACTGCCAAAAATAACACAAAATTCTTTATAAAAAATATAAGTTGGCTCGAAATATATATATATATATACACACACATACACGCTCATAAGCTATATATTTGAAAATTGATTTTCACACTACTTTTCTGTACAAATAAACTCTATTTTTGTCTTTTAATATATGAATTTACAAAATATCATTTAAATGATACTTTGGTAAATTCACATGCTAAAAGATAAAAACTTATATTGAAAGAGAGTGTAAAAAACGACTTCCCTATGAATTTATATATATATATATATATGTGTGTGTGTGTGTGTGTGTGTGTGTGTGTGTGTGTGTGTTACTCTTCTTCTTAGGCCTCTAAACTTTCAATGCATAGGGTGATTATTGGAGGCCTTGGTGGTCCAAAAAGTTTTAGGCTCAGCCCTTAATTATTAGAAGTTGATAGATGTTAATATTAAAGGAGATTCATTGCAAATAATCAAGTATGCAATGAATCTATCAATTATTGGTTTTAATTCTATGAATTCTATCAATTATTGTGGGGCTAAAAAGGCACTAATGACAAAAAAATGAAAGTAAGTGAAGGGAGGTGTGTCTTTTTTGTTTTAAATTTCAGAATGAAGTTCAGGACATGAAAGAAGAAAAAAATAATTCAAATAGATATTTGGATTTAATTTTTTTTAAAAAATATTAATGTTAGTTTTGAAAACAAAAAAAAAAAAGCTAAAATTTTAAAATCCCTAACTACCCTACTCTTCCCCTCCCCTCACCCACAATTTCTCTTGACTTCAAGTAAATTCTTTGGATTTCTCTAGGGTTTGTGTTTTCTCGTTATCTTGTTGGGGGCAGTGGGAGAAAAAATAAGAGATGCGGCGGTAGCAAAATTATTAAAGGAGTAATTTATCAATTTTAAAAAGAAATGTATTAATGAGAGTGTGATATGATATGATATGATATGATATAATATCTAAGTGAGGATGCTTGATGAGTGATAAGAATTAAAAATAAAAATAACACTTATAGATGAAAAATATGAAGTAAGTGTAATATTTTTGTGTTTTAATCTTATTATCTTTAAAATACAGAAATTATATATTTATTTGTTTATACATAAAAATTAATTGCTTAGTTAATATAATCGAAGTCAGGGAAAATGAAATGATGCAGAAAAACATATTATATTTGCACTCCACTCTTTTATCGGTGCTAAAAAAATCCATACTTGCTCAGAATGAGACGTAATGAGGTCCAATATGCCATAGATTACCTTCTCTAAGTGGGATATGTTTTAATTGTTGATAACTTTTAAAAAAAAGTATTACACTTTTATTTGCTTAGTTTCTCTCAATTATAATTTTATATAATACGTGATAAATCTCGTGTATCACACGAGCTACTGCTAACATATCCATACACATGTGTATGTTAGTCGGATAGGGTTAGAGCTTTTAGTTGATCACTAAGATATGCTCATGTTTTAAATTGCAGACTCAAAATACGTATTAGTATCACTAATACAATCATATCATCGTTTATCTGATATATATATAGTAGTAAATATTAGTATTGAAAATTTAAAATCTAGTTGCATAACAATATATTGATATTTTAATGGGAACAACTTTTCTTCAGTCCCCATAGGACTAGACTGATTCATGCGAACCAATTCTCAGTCTAAAATGAGATTATTTTGATGATTCGAACAATTTATTTTATTATTCCAAATGTGTAGAACATATATGCAAAACATCAAGTTGATTGAATATTGCTAAGTGTCTAAACAGTTCCTATTTGTCTTAAAAAGAAGTAATGGTTGTAAAAGTCCCGTATTGTTGATTTTTTTAACAAAAATCTGATCTGATCAGGCATTTAGTAATATCGGATCAATTTTTTGTTTTGAAAAAAATGTTCTACATATTATGAACAATAAATTAACTATACAAATAATTGAAGTAGACTTATTTTAGACTCAAATTTTATCCAACTAAACCGGTCCAATCAATTTTTAAATGGTAGAAAAATTGTTTTATGTCATACCTTCAGGAATATCTGCAGCTATGACAGCAACCTCTGCCAGCAGCCATAGGCAATACCTCACATATTTTGGGTACTCGGCCTTGCACAACTCTGCTAGGTGTTTTCCTACCCATTAAAAAAAATTAAATTAATTATCGTTTATATATGTGTGTGTGTGTATATTCTAGTGTTCTTAACATATGTATGTATGTAATCGTTAAATTTTTGCAAGAAGAATGTTGAATTAAGAAAAAAAAAATTAAATCCAATAAAATTATTGAGCTTGGAGTTTGGAAGAGGGGAGGGGGAGAGGGTTGGTGGAAATCTTGAAATCTTGAAAAAAAATGAAGCAATTACACAAATTAAATTAGGGTTTTAGGATTATAGAAAAACATCAAAAATTGGGTGGGAGTACAGCTTTTTCTTTAATTAAAACTATGGCAATTACAAAAGTTCTATAGTGGTTAAAAAATTATGAGTCAACTCGGTTTGCACAAAATAAGGTGTTTACTCTATATTATAGCTAGAGTTTGTGCAACGTGCTAATACATGTGCAATTCTCAATTTTTTTTTTTGTAAAAATATTGTTGAATAAGAAAAGAGAAGAGGAGGGGTGTAGATTTGAAAAAAAAAACTGAAGTGATTAAACAAAATTAAATTACGATTTTAGAATTTTAAATAAAAAAAGCATTGTATAAAGAGAAGGTAGAATTTTTAAAAAGAAAATTTTTAAGGAAGTCATAAAAAGTATGATTCGGCTTCATTTACATCCAATGAAGTGTTACTTTATATTTTAAGATATAGTAATATATGTGTGTGTACATATATATATATATATATATATATATATATACTAATAATATGATTATGTATCAATCAATATCAGATAATATCCTACTAATAGAGATGAGGAGTAATTTTATTATTTATATATTTTTAAGGAAATTTCAGCCAAAACTTTAAAAAATTAAGTTTTATAGAGCAAGATCCATCAACAAAAATTTTAACGCGTAAGGTTTATTTGCGTGATTTTTCTAAAAAATACCCTACAAATAGATAAATTTATCTGTTTACATATTTATGCCTAATAGATAAATTTATCTGTTTGCATATAAATACAGATAATGCGAATAGATAAATTTATTTGTATTCTTTATACATATTTTAAAAAGGCACAGATAAATTTATCTGTGTTCTTTATACGTGCTTTCAATAAGACAAATAAATTTATTTGTATTCTTTACACGTGTTTTCAATAAAATAAAGATAAATTTATCTGTGTACTTTATACATATTTTGAAAATATACATATAAATTTATCTGTTTTAAGGTATTTTTGTCATAAAAAGACCTTGAGCGTTAAAAACATCTGTGTACTTTATATATATTTTGAAAATGCACATATAAATTTATCTGTTCTAGAGTATTTTCGTTCTAAAAAGACATTGCGCGTTAAAACTTTTATGATAATGGATTTTACTCGTTAAAAAATCTTATATTGGATAAAAAACAGTAAACGGCTTATAAATTGAACTATTTCTCAATTTTTTGTATTTTCAATACCTCCATTCCATGCGGCTAAATTCTTCTTTTATAATTAAGTAAAACACGTTTAAGTATAAATATTAAATATTGCATAAACTTTGAACACATAAATTTATTTATTTGTTTTAATATCATATTAAATTATTGACTATTAACTTATTTAAAAATCTAAACTGCTAAATATATAAGTAATTTAAATATTTATATTTTCAATAATTGTGTTATTTTACTTAGAAATCTAATCTATTAAAGATACAAATAACCTTATAATATTTATATTCCCAACAACTTTTTATAATTGATATCGATGGTCTTACCGGTGCTGACACCAAGATTTGCAGCGAGTGACTGAATAATGAGAGCGAAGACCAATCCGATAAGAATCACCCACAACAGCTGAGAAATATCATTTTATTAGGATAAAAAATAGTAATTTTGTATTTTAGAATACTAGAATAAGTTTGTATTTTGAAATAGTAAAATAATTTTACAAAATTGTAACAGTAACAAATGATGACTGGAATTATGATTTACATAGTTCTTTTATATATACATAATTTAATCATGATTCTAATTATTTACATACTTATATGTAAAACTTATAATACATATAAATTAGATATGCGTATAAATGATTGAAATTATTTTATTAGTTTAATTATATTATTAGTTTCAGTGTACGTGCATCATTTTATAATAAAAAGTTTATTATCTTTATTATTTATATATTTTTTTTAAAATCTCTAATTTTTTACGGTACAAAATGACAATAATTCTCTCGATAAAAAGATTTAATATCTCTTTCTCTACCAAGTAAAAAGTCATCTATAATATATTTAAAATCCAAAAAGTCTTTACAGTATTCCAAATAATTTAATATTTTTTTATTTTTTTATTTTTTTTTCAAAAAGAAAACAATAAAACCTTTTTTATTTACATTAATCGGGGCCTTTATGAATATTTCTATTTTATAATTTACCTCATATCCATGGTTAGCTCCTGCTTGCAAATCAGTTTCTACTGTGATATGAATATCAGAAATTGCAAAGTTAAAAACCAAATGAAGAAGAAGAACCTCATGAGCAGTAGGTATGCGGAGAAAATGCTAAGTCAGTATATTAAAGCGGTGTGCTCAATGACTAAATACACGTCATTTATTTGTAACTTTAAAAATCAATTTTATATTAATTAAAAAATAGTAATTGTACCACATGACTTCACATTAAAGAAGATTTAATGGTGGGTGTTGTGCCTTTTGAGAAATAGTACGCTGTTGGGCCTTCATGGGCATGACTCCCGAATATATATTTTTGATTTTATAAGATAAAAACTTATTGTAAGATAAGAATTCGCCGCTCAATTGGCAATACAATTTATATGAAAGAGTGTAAATATCAAGTTTATTGGATCAAATTTATTTATTTTTACATGAGTTATAAACTCAACGAGCTCTACATAGTGAACGAAACTAATCATAAAAATATATCAAGCCTATACCTATTGAGGGCAATGCAGCGTGCTGTCCCTCAAAGAGCACAACACACTTCGAATTCATTAAAGCAACACATACCGCACATATATTATCAACGTACTGACCTATTATTCTTTACTTACATAATAATTTCTCCACACACAAATAGAGAGAGAGAGAGAGTTACAGTTGCCAGGATCAAGATAAGCCAATGAAACAAGGAAACCAGGTCCTACATGAGAAATAAACTTTCTCCATCCAGGTTTCTAATCAAACAAACAAAATTATAAGTACTAAAAAAAAACATAATTTTTTTGAGTTATGCAGAAGATTAAATTGCAGAGATATAGAGACACATAAACCTGGTGCGTTTGATCTTCTTGATGGAAATCTTCGTTCGTTATGTTGGTTGGAGTCTTCATCTCCCCGACTTAAAGATTGTCCCTTGTGTCCTCTATTTATACTGCAGGCACTGAAGCTTGAAAATTGCTGTATCAAAATACGTGTCAATATCGACAATACAATTATATATTGGTCGATATTTAATAGTATCAATTGATACACTATTGTTGAGCGTGTGTCTTGTATTTTATGAACCTATATAATTAAAATTTTATTTATATATATTTAGACTGGAATGGAGTCATGAATCCATAAGAGCCTAATATGTCGATTTGTATATAGTCATATGGAGATTAGGATTTTAAGGTTTGATTTTAAATATTGACCTTATAATTCTACTATTTGGGTGAAGAGTTAAATCAAATGGGTAAAAATGTAAAAAAAGATAGAAAAATAATAAGCCACGAGAGTGACATTCGAGTGGAAAAACGATATTAATTTGTTTCATGGCTCGGGATGTAGGTATCAGGCTTTGAGATATTTTTGGTCTCATGACTACACATTTTACGGTTATAATAGATTATTTCTTTCACTCGTAAACATAAACAGGTTATGCCAAACTACGTGAATCTTTTTATGATTTTTTCTTTGGAGTACGTATGGTGCTTCCGATTACGTTTGAAAATTGGTGTATTAAATTTCAACAATTATTAAATATTAAGATTAAAAGTTTAAAATTTTGTCACGTATCAATTGATACAATACACAACGATTAATACTTAAAACCCGACACGTAAGGATAAAGTTAAATAATGATAAAGTTATATGTAGACCAAGGAGGCTATCTCCAACCCTATGTTGAAGTTTTCATTTTTATTTAATAGGCACCTATAAATTTTAGCTTAAAAAAATAATAAATAAATATACTTAAAATACATTTTCCTTGTACTTTATCATCAATATCGTATGAGTAGGTCATTCTTAAAAAAATAATAAATAAATTTACTTCAATCATATAAATAATAATATTTAATTAATTTAATTTTTTTACATAAATTACCTACTCAACGAATGCAAAATAATGAATAGTTACAATCATGTTGTTAGAAAAAAAATTAAAAGTATTTTGTTGTCCTATTTATTTTCATTAATATTGAATGGATGTAATTTTTGTTATTAGTCAAAATCTTTTTGTGCAGATTTGGTTTTGGCTTCTTCCAACATAATATTTTGGCTTCGCCTATGCTTGACACGTCTTTTGGACATAGAGTTGTCTCCATAGAAAAATGACAAAGCCCCGTTTGGGATAATTGCTTATTGACTTATTTTATTTAGTTTATTTTTGTTTTTTATAAATTTTTTTTATCGTTTAGTTAAATTATTATACTTTTCAACTCTTTTCATCGAGACGATCTGAAAAAGTAAACTTTTTTGTTGAAAATATAGAAAATATTCAGAAAAGGTGAAAATAAATCAAAATAAGCCAATAAATTAAATTTTATGTTGTTTATTTTTGAATTTAGTGAACTTTTTGTTATCTTTTTATTATTATTTTTTACTTTCTTAATTTATCTCATCGATACGATTTGTAAAAGTAAAAATTTTTAGTCAAAAAATAAAAAATAAAAATAAAAAAAATAATTGAGATTTTGCCCAAACAGGGCCAAATTCCAATATATGAGGATAGTGACTTATTTGGTTATTGTATTTTGTTTATTTTCGTTTTTAGTGGATTTTTTTCATCGTTTGACCAGACTACAAATATTTTTCAACTCAAAAAATAAAATTCTTCGACAAAATATAAAAATAGATTAAAAAGATAAAAAAAGGACAAAATTAATAAATCAATTTTGTTAACTCAAGGGGTTTTTAATTTGATTTTGATAATTTTCATAATTTATTTTTTAAGAATAAATGATTTTAAATGGATAATATTTTATATT
>JAOTRH010153448.1:0-13182 GCA_034768845.1 Heliamphora exappendiculata | reverse complement strand
TCCATAAAAACAATGCCAGCCTATAAGGTGGAATATCGGTAGATGAAATACTGTTAAAAGCTAATAAGAAGGCTTACTGGTTCATATTTGGTGATGGCATAAACCCATCCCAGATCAACTGCTTCATATAGTCTTCTGAATGCCTGCAGAAGTTCTCATTGGCATAAGTGTCCTTTCTTAAGGTGAGTTCTAAACCAAAAGAAAACTCACAGCTTCAACTTATACTGGCATTCAAAATGTTGCGGTGGCTTCAGCGTCATTCTCTAACCCAAAAGCACTTATAAGGCTGTGATGCCTATTTTTATCACAGGATCCACAACTACAAGCGGGTGGTCTCACCATTTAATGAGACGAAAACCAGCACTAAATTTTTATTTAGCAAGATTAGATAGTTGGATGACGTTGTACATATAAAACTCAATTTAAATCAAAGCTTTTATTTACCAAGATTGGATAGTTGGATGACGTTTTACATATAAACCTCAATTTGAATCAAAGCTTGAAGAAGAATAGAAGCAAGTAGCACCTTTTGTGTTCATAAGAAAATATCAGCCCACTCCCCGGGAATGCAGGTTTGCAAATAATTTAAGTAAAACAGCACCTTTTGTGTTCATAAAAAATCTCAGACAACCGCGACTTGTTTTAGAAACAAGAATGCTAAATGAATTTCAGCATGATTTTTAAGTTAGCTGCTAGAGAAAGAAATAGCACAAAAAAGGGAGAAAAGGACATAATAACAGACAGTTAAAATTGAATTACAAAGAAAATACACGTTAATTGAATACAATATTAACAATTGAAAAAGGGCATACCTCAACATCTGTCACTACAGTTCCATCAGATAAGATGGCATGAATTCTCCCCATAACCTGAGTAACGAAAAAAAAAAAGCCATAAGACCTTCTGTGAAGGGGGCATTCCTCGATACGTGTGATTACAGTTCTATTATTCCATAAGACATAATTCCATGAGTTCTTCCAACAACATAACTGATGAAAAGAATTGCATCACAAGGATGTGCATCATTTTTTTTAGGTGACCAACTAGCCTCTCAGGTATTTGGCATCAAGTTATGAAGATAACTCAAACCTTGTGACCATCTATAAAGCAGTACTGACGAGGTCAGTTCTGGTTCAAGTTCTAATTTTTTTCCCCTGAATAGTCATAACACTTCAGAAGAGATGGAATTATGTTAGAAAGTCAAAGTCATAACAAGATGGATCATTCAAACCATTCTATTCCATGTTAAAAGATCACTAAGGCACATCATGTAAATGGATGTAAATAGAAAGTCGCTCAAACAAATGTATTCCCAAACTTGCAAACGTATATCCGAGTGCAAAAAAAGAACAAGAGCAAGGAAGATGCTGATGTGCGTGTATTATCTATGAGATTTGAGTAATGTAAAATTAAGTTTTAATTTAAGTTTTTTAGGCAAAAAAAAACACGTGGGATCCACCTTGTAAGGGTTTGTCTACTCGGACTATCAACCCCGGGATTGGATTGGATAATCTGATGAATTTTGGATTATTAGAATCACTACCCAGCTGGTATTATTAGTATTACATTCCGGATTAATTTCCATCCTTGTCCAATGGGCATCAATAACCCTAAAATTATAATTCCATTCTTTATTCACACTTTAACTAAACGTTAACCAAATTTCTTAGGGTATACATAATTATATACATAGTCCTTTAGTATTAAAAAAACATAGAGAACTCATAATATTGCTTATCTCTCCTATCCTAACCAATCCAATTCAGATTATCACAAGGCATATGTAAGGTGCTAGTAAGGGAGTAGCAATTATAGTTAAAACAACATCAACAATTCAAATAGGTCCAAAATCCTGATTAATATACTGTTTTGTAGTCGAGGCCTTGATTCTCCTTTGGGTTGTATTCGTCTGAACTTATGTCAACAAACTTGATTGCTCCATATTGCTTATTCCTCTCCCTTAAC
Organism: Heliamphora exappendiculata; assembly: GCA_034768845.1. Classification (NCBI taxonomy): domain Eukaryota; kingdom Viridiplantae; phylum Streptophyta; class Magnoliopsida; order Ericales; family Sarraceniaceae; genus Heliamphora; species Heliamphora exappendiculata. The sequence continues at coordinate 11,217 of JAOTRH010153448.1, read as the reverse complement.
ATGTTGACCTGACGATAAAGTGACACAAACACATCCATTTTCCTTAACCCCCAAAATACTCAAACACACTTCCTCCTCCAATTCAAAAAAACTGATGATACCTCACGCATACAAAGTGGGCATTCGCCATCAAAAAGCATTTTAATCTTCCAATTTCCAGATGATTGTTCTTCAACATCCTTCCTGGGAGCAACAGCGTCCACAGTTGCCTCATGTATCGCACGAATTGGATATTTAAATGCTGAAACAGGAAAGAAATTGTATCCGAAATTGAAGAAATATCGCCAATACACAACTAAATGGAGGGATCAGCTCCCCTACATACCCCTTCCCTCCATACCTTTCAACACTTCATTTTGTGGGCTTAGGATGTGTCCACAACAATGATTCGAATCGTGCATCTTGTAAATAAAGATTATTAGTGCAAAAATTCAGCTTGATGAGAGATTGACAGGTACATGCACAAATTGCATTTTGTTTTACAAAATGAATAATTTTCGTTTAAAATAGACCGTTAAAGTTTAAACTATCTATTTTATAAAACAAAACTTGATTTGTTTATGTATCTACCAATACTCGATCATGCTAAATTTTTGCAACGATGATTTTTTTTTTGCTTTCTTAGAATAGCAAAAACTCACACCCACAAATCCCACACCTTGCATTTAGCAAGGTTTGAATTCCTAACTTCTCATTTGAAAAGCTAACAATTTTTTGCAATGATGGTAACCTACTAGATATGAACAATTCGGATCATTAGGCTGAGGCCCACAAAACGGAGTCTCTAGAGGTATGAAGTAGGATAGGGTATGAAGATCTATCCAACAAACTTGATTAAAAGGAAATTAACAGTGGATCAAATGAACATGTATATAGAACCCTAGAAAAGATGGGAATAAAAAGAATCATAGCAGTAACTTGCATTTCAACTGGTAATTATACAAAGCCACACACACATACAAACTCTAAAACACAAATATATAGCTATATAAATATATATAGATTGGAAGGAAAGGGGATGGTGGAATACCAGTTTGGGCATGGGGGTTTGAAATGGGAGCGTGAGAAGCGGAGAGGTGGGATCTGGTTAGGAGATAGGTAGGGATAGGTAAGAGAGATGATGAGGTTGCTTTCCTTCCAATACAAACTGCACCTCTGATTGCCATTCTCTGTGTTTCAGTTTCAGTTGAAGGGGAAAGACTAATTTTAGTTTCAGTTGAAGGGGAAGGAATAATTTTAATTTCAGTTTCTGTTTCAGTTTATGAACGGCTCTGCTGCGTGGGAAAACGGGCTTCACCCAAATTATTCTCGCTCGAAATGAATCCACGAGTATTTAATCTATCCTAGTAGCGGTTGTGCCTACTTGTTCTGGGTGAATCGTGAATCGTCGGTTGAGAATTGATAATTAATTATTAAAATTAAAGTAAGCAATTCGATCCTTTGAAGTAATAAAGGGCTTAGTTGTTATTTTAAATAGAATTAAATATGATATGATGAATTAATACCGGAGGACTTATATATTTTTTATATATATATTAATGGATTATGTCACTATGGATTGAATTATGCATACAATTAAAAATTTAGTTCATGTTTGATTAAAATGGGATAAAAAATAGAATAAGAATTATAAGATTATTTCTCACTATTAGATAAAAAAATAATTCAAAATCTAATACTAATAATACTAAATGAGACTTGGTATTACTAATTGCGAATTGCCAATTGAGAATTGGTAATTACTTATTAAAATTAAAGTACCCAATTCAATTTTTTGAAAGAATAAAGTGGGTGTTGTGACTTAAAAACAAAGTACGCTGTTATGATACTTTTAAATGGACATGGTTCTCAATTATATTTTTTATTGTATTCGTTTACTATGTAAAAATGGTTGAAATTTTTTATTCGTGTAGAGAAAAAATAAAATTGATCTAGTATATGCAATTATGTAAATGGATGATATTTATTACAAATAAATGAATGATAAATAAAATTTTAAGAAAAAAATACTTAAAACGAATATTTTGAATCATATAGTTAAAGATATTGAATAAATTTCATTTTTTGTATGTATAGAAAACTCAACGAGCTTTAAATACTGATCGAGCTCTAGATATTAAACGAATCTAATTATAAAAATATATTCAAAAATTATATTTATTTAAAAGCAGAATAGCATACTGTGCTTTTTACGCATTGCATGCACCCCGTTTTTATTGTAACTTTTATTTCAAACATATTCTTATTGAATTGGGACAGATTCAATTTGGGCTAAATCTTTAATTGGCCTAATGGGCCTAGTATGGTTGTCTATATGGTTCCATAAAAGCCGGTCAAGACATTTAGGGGTCGGGCCAGAAAGAGAGAGAGAGAGCATCCCAAGTGCAAATATTGGTGTTGCTGTGGCCGAGCTACGATCATTGATGAGGTATAGTTGAGTTTTGAACATTAACGGCAATAAAACTTAATTTACAACCTCACTGCCACACATCATCTCAAAGCATATGGTTGATCTGCCTATTTGTAGGATAAAGTTTCTTATGAGATTCAGTCCCTCGTAAGCCTTCAAGATGAGTATATCCACCATTCTCTAGGGGGTTAAGATCAAGTTGTCAAGGTATACACAAACATTCCTAAAAGAAACTCAGCCAATGTTCATTCTCTCAACACATTCTCTTTCTCTTGCTAAACACGACACTAACATGACCGTCAGAGTGGCTTGTCAACATTCGCAGTCAGCTAACTTAATGATTGCCACCTTTTACAAGTCTATTGGGTTCACTTGAGAACTCGTGCAGACTGATTCTAACATGTTATCATCACATTTACAATTTAACCTCGAACACTTATAGTAGTTTAAAATTTAAAATTTTAAAATTTATAAGAGTAGTTAATCACCCACTCTTTTTCCCTCTTTGTTATTCTTTTTTATTTTAAAATTTCATTATTCTTGAATGTTCATAATCCTAATGAACATATTTTTTATAATTTATTTTATAATTATTATTTAAAAATAATAAAACAATTTATCAAATTAAAGTTAAATAAATTAATTTTTTTATCATGCACATGAATTTCGTGAGCTCTCTTTCAGTTTGAACTAATTTGACTAAATTAGACTATTAAATCATGTTCACAAATTAAGTGAGCTCTCTTTTAGTTTGAAGTGTTTGTTTGGCAACTTTGCTTTAAATTGACTTTTTAATTTTAAGTTACTTTAAATTAAAAAGTCAAAAAGTTCATTTAGTTATAAAACTAGTAACTTTTAAGTCACCAAAAAAATAAAAAAAGCTGAATGTAAAATTTCAAGTCTGTCTTTATATTAAAAAAAAGAAGCTAAAAAGGTAAAATTATAAATTGTTATGAAAAAAGCTAAAAAGCCTAAAAGTAAATAGGCTAAAAGTTGAGGATGAAAAACAAGACTTTTTAAAATTTTAAACTTTAAGCTGAAAGTCAAAAAGCCGGCTTAAAGCCAGTAGACAAAGGAAGGGTAATTCGACTAAATTAGATTATTAAATCATGTTTGGCATCTCTAAAAAGTTAATTTTTTAATAATAAAAAAAGCTTTTTAAGATGTAGTCATTGGCCTATTTAAAAAGTTCGCTAATTTTTTTTTTCAATAAAAAGGGTCTATATGCATCCCAAATACTTTTACTTTTTTTCTTCCGAGCAAAATGACTGTAATACTCTAAATTAAAAAATCAGTTCTATTCTCAAAAATAAAATAAGAAAATCGTGTTGATATTCGAAACACTATAACTTAAAAACAAAAAGTAAAAATATATAGTTTGGACATTTAAAAATAATAATAAAAAATTACTCTAAATAATCTATCTCAAACAATTTAATTTTTTTCTATTTTTTTAAGAAAATGCTAAACTTTTTAAAATTAAATTTTTTAGACATCCCAAATAGAAGCTTAACATGCTTTTTGTTTTTTAGTGGCCTTTTTTGTCTTTAGTAAATTTCTTTTAATTTTAGTTCAAATGAACTTCCATTTTAAATTGCTCTCGTCATGATAAATTTAAAAAGTAAAAAAATTAAAATAAAATAAACAAAAAAAACACTAAAAAAATGCCATTAGATTCTGTAGGGTTCTTTTCTTTGAATAATAAATAATTAATAATAATAGAATGTGAAATATGCGAAATAGTTAGAAAACATAGAATCGGAAAGAGATCAGGTAAGGTGAAAGACAAGTTTTAGCTTGAGCTTGGAATATTGGCAGTATGAACACAGAGACGATCGTCTTAATCAGAATACCTCAAGAGTATGGCCGCCCCTCCTATTTATAACCCTTAAAAGAGTTCTGTTAGGAGTAAGATAGGACTCTATAAGAGGTATAATCAAATTATGAAAAGTAATCTCGGAGAATTGAGAATTCTATCCTTAAAATCAATAATCTAGTATTTTATTCTAACTCAACTAGGTCGGCCAATGGATGCCCCGCAGGTACCTAACTCGTTCGAGTCAAATACTCGACCCACTTGGATCGAGTGACTCAGCGATCATTCGAGTGACTCGAGTGAGAGGGTTCCGCGCTTTGACAAATCATTTTCCTTAGTCATCAAACCACATGTCTCCTAACATCCGGTGCAGAATTGTACTGCCATTGTCTTCATTGTCTTTGGGATAGCTTTTCGATTCTTAGAAGAATCTATGAAGGTGTAGTATGCGCTACATATTTGGCTTTGTTCAGTCTGTGCGGAGCCACATAATTTGTACTATGTCATTACTATCCGTGTCATTGTAATAATACAGTTTGTACTGTCCTCATAGTTTGTATCATAGCAAGTAGTCAGAACTACCATTGTAGTTAGGGCTACGCTTCATAATTTGTGCTATGGAATATCTTCTTTCGTAGTCAGAGCTATGCTCCATAGTCTATACTATGGGATATTCGTGCATCTTAAAACACTGAGCAAAGAAAAATATAATAGTATTTCGAGCTACAAAGGAGACATAGTAGCTCGAGGAATTCGAGCAACTCGAGCAGCTTCAAGCGACTCGAGTATCTTGAATTAATTAAATTAACCTCATATGGAGCATCACATTTGAGCTACGTGCTTGCCTGGACCCGAGCCACTGGAACCGTATTGTAGATATAGGTAAGCAAGCTACTGATGACGTCTGTAGATCATGGCCGGTCTCTTAAGAAATCATATGCGTAGCTTGCGTGTTAAAGAATCAGTTTAAAGAAACCCTCAAACAACTTGAGCAGCTCGAGTGATTTGAGTGACTCGAGTTACTCGAGTGACTCGGGCGAGTGAGCTTGGCCTCCCATTTTCTTGGAAATCCCTTTTTCTTTAGTGCTCACCACTATATTTTTATAATTTTTTAGCTGAGCTACTAAATTGGCAATTGACTTAGTGCTCGAGTAATTCGGGATTTTTAATTTGCCCAAATTTTAATATTCTTCTCATTTTTTGTAATGTCCATCTATATTTTTCCCTCTATGCGCGTATGAGTCACTCAGATTTTTTCCACACGCGTGCAACCCACGCAGCTCATCATGCGTGTACACTAATGTGCCAGCTGTCACAATGCCTCGATCTCCTTCTTCTGCCAGATAAATGCCACTCGACCCCTCATCTTCCTCCTTTCCGTTTTAAATATCACATGGGCCCTCATTCGGTCATCACTCCCCTCAGAGCTTTCTCTTCGGCCTTCTTAACCTTCTGTTCTCCTCCCCAAATTCTTTACTCCCCAGTCTTACTTTCAAATGGCCTCACGTGCTGCTCGTTCGTCTGCTACTGTCAACATCGGTGATCATGGGGCCCACTTAGAGACCCGTCCTGCCATTCCTATGTCGAAATGACGTATGGCTCCTTTTTTTTGCGGCAAAGGTGACAAGTTCTAAGAGCAATCGACGCTTTTGTTTCTCATTCTTCTTCACTCGCTCATCCCTTACTCCTTTACCCACAGGTGCTTCCCGAAGAAGCAAAAATGATAACCCCTACTTCCATTCCTCGCTTGCAGATCGAATGGGGTGATTACCTATATTCCTTTTTGCAATTTAAGACCCCTACGGGTCCTACCGTTGGCTGGGTAGAATGGGTCGAAGACATAGTTAACAAGGCAGATCTTCGTGGGCTCTTGGATCGTGCTGGCATTCTCCCTTCTGTCATGCTTTCCCGTACGTTACACATTCGTCAGAGCATATCTAGTCTCGAGGCCCTCATCAACCATTGGAGCGTCGATTCACATACTTTCATCACCCTATGGGGTGAGTGAACACCTACCCTCGAAGATGTTTCTGTGTTGTTCCACCTTAACATTCGTGGGAAAGCTACCTACGATCCCGCTACTTTGTCGTCATCTGATCACTCTACTGTCACTAGACTGCGTGCTTGCCTCACCCATACTGCCAATTATGGGAGCCATTTCAACGACGCTGGTGTTCCTCTCACTAATCGACGTTCTTCCACCAAGTCCACTTATGCTTCATGGATCAGATATTTCTTCAAGGACATTCAGCCGAAGGGCACAGGTGATAACGGAGATAGAGTTGAATTCCCTCGGGAGGGCTACAATACAGATCTTTATCTTGCAGCTTTCATTTCTCTATTTCTGTCAACTCTGGTGATTCCTTGCACTCCACCTGACAGTATCTCTCCTCTTGTTTTTCCTTTGGCATCCCAACTGGCTTGGAGAGAGCACATTCCGTTGGGTCCTCTTTTCTTGGGAACCCTCTACCGTCGGCTAGGCCTCCTGAAAATCGAAATAGAGTGCTCTGTTGCCTGTTATGAGACAGCCACTTTTGCTGCCACAACCTTTCTTCAGGAAGTGCTGTATGAGTGTTTCCCAAGCTTTGCTCCTCGCCCCCTTCTCTTTACTCACACAAGGAAAATCCCATCCACCGACGCCAAAGGTCAGGCTGTCTTAGTAGAGATCCCCAGGGATTATCCCTTGATACTTAGGTGGAGTGGTTAAAGCACTTTTAATGACATTTTTATTTTCTTCAACAAAGTTAAGGATTTTTCATTTCGGCCTTATACCTTTGCTCCTACCGAGGTGGCCTTCCCACATTGGTATTTTGATTCCCCTCAACACCTTCAACTTAAAGTCGTCTCTTCTCTGGAAAGCTCTCATCTTTGTGTGTTGTCCATGCTACTCCCTGGTTTGCTACCGTACATTACCAAGGACAGCATCAGTGTCTCTTCATACCGTCCTGATCAGATACTGTGTCAGTTCGGCTTCGATCAAGGAACCCCAGCATGTCATTTTTAGCCTGTCTCATATAATGGGAGTTATGAGCCTTTTTTTTTGGGCAACCTGATTACTCCCACCCTTCTTCCAGTTATTGAACTTTCATCCCATGGGCGAATCGGCTAGTGCACCTCGAGTTACTCGCAGTATTGACAGTGAAATTTAGATTCCTTTTCTTGTTTTCCAACTACTGAGGCCATGATGGCGATTGCCTGCCCTTTGTTGAAGTCCATAACAGCATGTCGTCTTTCGAACAGAAAGCACGACCGAGGCACTTGTAGCAAATTTGGCGTTGCTGCTGTTGCTTCTCAAGGTATTCACCATGTACTCGGTGTCATCGTTGCTACACCCATTTAGGCAATTGAAGGGTGAATTACAAGGTTCATGGTGCAAGTAGCAAAGTGCCCTCTTGCTCAAGAAGAAACAGTGGGAACCAGCACTGGACCGACACAACCCGCTGAGGAGGAGACTCGCCCTTTGAAAAGACTTTGTCAAGTAAGATAAATCTTCCTCTCTCTTTTTTTTTGCAATGACTTTCCTTATTCTCCTCTCCTCTTAGGGATCAAGTTCCTCGGTTGTCCACCCCACTTTTCCCACCACTAAGGCTAGAGTCGGGGAGGCGAGTACCCCTCGAGTCCAAGTACTTGTTTCTTTTTACTTTTGTCATTGTCCCCCTCTATTTTTTTTTTCTTACTCTTTCTCTCTTATGTTATGTCTGCAGGGCTTACTTGAGCTTTCTCGTCCTCACCCCCTTCGTTAGGTTAGAGGGGGCATGCGAGTGACTCTGAGGATTACGTTCCTATTGCTCAGTTAATAGACACTTGTTAGAGGCGTATGATTCTCTCGCCTGTCGAGGAGCAGGTAGGCTCCACCGACTCTCCTGGTAAAAAAAGTTATGCCCCTCCTATATCGAATCCAGAGGAAGCTCATTCACTTCATGTTTCGGGCTTTGACACCTCAGCTGATGTGGCTGTTTTGACACCTCAGCTGATGTGGTTGTCGCAAAGATAGCCCCTCTACTTGGCACCGAGGCAAACGTGAGAGCAGCGGCTGGAATGGATGCCCCAACACGTATAGAGTCCTTGCTCAATTTTCAATTGCCTGAGTTAGAAGATTCGTGTGCTGAGGGTGGTCCTGTTAGGCATTCTGGGAGAGAAGAATTGCACTTGGGTGAGGAAACACCGTGCATCCCTACCGTGGAGCCAAGTATGAAGGTCGAGATCGTGGTGGGAGCCATTTTATTGCCTGAGCAAGACCCCGTGGAGGGATCCAGACACTTCGAGAAAGCATGTGTTTCTTTTCTTGGGCACAAAATTAACTTAGATAACCTGAGGATCCTGAAGGCTATCCATGCTCACCATCCTACAACTTTCACAAAATTTGGCCTAATGAGTCATGCCTTGTTGAGCTTCAACCTCCACGTGCTAAGTTCTATGGTTCAGCAACTATCAGGTTTTTCTATCATGGAGATAGACCACGCTACATTGGATGCAGCCTACAACACTCTCAATGACCTGGAATTGGTGAGGTTGGACCTTTTCTGGCTGCACAATAGGCTCGGGCTGCTTCGCTCCCTACTTTACCGCTCTGAGTGTTTAGCACAGGTGCATGAGAAGGAGCTTTCCGTTGATTTGACAGCTCAAAGGATTGAGAGCTTAAAGGTTTTCCTAGCAACTGCACAATCAGATTTTGCCAGTGCACGGCAGGAGTTGGAGGGAGAATTAGCTCAGGTTCCTGCTGATGACCCCACTTTTTCGGAGATGAATTTGGATGATAAGGCCTTGAAGGGCCTGGTGTAACTCTACTATCTCTTTTTTTAATTATTTTTTTATCCACATCAGATGAAGGAAACATTTTATTGCTCATACTCTGTGAAAAGAAATGTTTTATTGTCTGATTTATTTATTTATTTTATGCATAGTTCCTTTTTATGAATTTGACATCCAAACTAGCATACCCCTAAATAAAAATTTCGTATTTCTTGATATTTTACTAAAAGATAATATCTAACTTCGAACTCAAGCCTATACCATGACGACTGTGATGGTCCAATTTTTCAGTCATTCCTACTATTTACAATCACAAAAGTTATAAGAAAATGCACTTAGTATTATATTGAATAAGATGAAAAACAATCAATTAAGAATACTAAAAATATTATGCTTTTCATAATATATGTAAAATACTATGTCACAAAATCTTGTAAATTTATAACGTATTTTTCTTAATCTTTGTAAAAGTATAACTTTCATATTAAGGCATAATAGTTGCAATTTATCATTTCTCACAAATAGTTTAGTATTCATTAGTTGACAAGACATGGCACCGCACAATGCCTTAACAGGCTGACACACACTCCTTTTCGGCGATAGGACACCGCATAATGCCTTGATAGGCTAATACATACACTCCTTTTTTGCAATAGGGTACCGTACACAAGCTCACACAGAACGGATACAAACTCACATAGAACGGATACTAACTCACACAGAACGAATATTTTATAGTGATTACTCTCACACATGGCAAATTCTTTCAGAATAACTACATCCACACAGAAAAAATTCTTTGAGAGTAATTACAACCACATAGGGCAAATTCTTTAAGAAAGACTACACCCACATAGAAAAGATTCTTTAAGAAAAACTACACCAACACAGAGCAAATTCTTTCACACCAAAAGATATTACTAAAATCGTTAATCTTCCATACACCCATCTTCTCCAATAATATAACCAGCAAACTTTTGAACTGACAATGCCTTCAAAAATATATATAACATTTTCAAAATATCATGGGGTTTGAGTATTAAATATCATACTATCATAAATTCACATAGTTCAAAACATGGATATAAAATAAATTTAAAATAAAATTTCATACATTTCTATTCAGAATAATACTAAGCACTCTCAGCTTCATTTAAGCACAACCCAACTATTTCTTTGTTCCCGTCCCTAACATCCTAATCTTTTGGTGACATAACTTTGGTGCCTAACAAGACAAGTTTAAACTCCAAGAGTTAAAAGATAAAATTAAAACATTTATTTTAGAAAAATTATGTTTTAAATTCCTATTTAGAACTTATCTTAAATTTGTGTTTTAAATATAAGATTTCTTCAAAATCTAATTCAAAAGCCCACAATTTATGAAAATATTAACTTTAACTAAATTTTTATTTTTCTAACAAAATCTTATTTTGAAATAATTATAAACTTACTTTAGGCAAAAAATTAAAATTTTAGCTTTAAAATTCTCATAGTAAGAAATAACCTTTATTTTATCTTTTTGTAAAACTTATTTATAACCTAACTCATAAGATTTTAATATAAACCTCATAGTTTAACAAAATTTTATTTCTTCTTAAAAACCTAATCTTTGTTTTAAATCTTGGCTTACACTAATCTTTGTTTTAAATCTTCATTTTAAGTTAAATTAAAATGTTAATTTTAAGATTTTTGACACAAGAAAATCTTTTAAGTTATTTTATTTTAAAATACCTATTTAGTTAAAAGTTTGATTAAACTTAACTAATATAAAAATTTAGAAAGTATTTTATTCCATAAAGAATAAAATTATGTATTTTAATTTCTAAATTTCTAAAATCCAAAAAAAGATATTTATCAAATTTTTTTTTTCATAAAATTCTTTTAACACCCTTTTATAATTATTTTAAGTCTCGTTTGATAACCGATGTAGGTTGAGTGGGATTAATAGTGAGGTAAAATCAGAAATGAGGTAGGGTGAAATTGACAATGAGGAGAGTAATGAGGTGAGATTAGTTTTTTTGTGTTTGATTTGAATATGATTAAATAATGAACTAAACAAACTCATGTTTGATTTGGGTAGGATTGAATAACGATGGATATGATTATAATGACCAATTTTCAATATTACTCTTGTAGTAAAAAACTAATAAATATATTTTATATTTTTTTATATTAGCTATTAAGTTAATTTATTTTAAAATTAACTTAAATAAACTAATAAATTAAATTTTATGTTATT
>JAOTRH010153437.1:0-13184 GCA_034768845.1 Heliamphora exappendiculata | reverse complement strand
AGAGAGAGAGAGAGAGAGAGAGAGAGAGAGAGAGAGAGAGAGAGAGAGAGAGAGAGAGAGAGATTAATTTTTACAGAATGGAATAGCAACTCATCAAATTCAAAAGGCTTTGAATATGCACCATGAAATGTTCACTGGATATCAAGTCTAACATGTGAAAATGAAACACTTGACGTTGTTGTCAGATGCATTATAGTCTAAGGAAAATCAACTTCCCAACAAAAAAACTATTTCTCAAATGGCGGTTGACTGATTCGCAAGGATAAATAATTTGGTATTTGGTTTAGGCGAGGCCACAGCATTCAGATGTACCAGCAACGGCGATGGTGGCGAGCGACCACGACGGCGATACGACAGTAATAACGGTGACCGATGCGGCAGCGAGAAAGAGATGTGACTGTGAATGCGTCGTCGACATGCGAGGGTTTCACAAAAAAAAAAATAGGAGAAGATACAGAAAGATGATATGGGAGGGCATACTTGTCCAAGTTAATAATAATTTTTAAAAAATAGGAACACGTCAAATAATCAAAATGTTGTTAAGACTTAATGCAAAACAAGTCTCCCAAATGGGATTTCTAATTAGTTTTTTTTTTTTCATTTAATGCCGTGGGATAATAAATTAATTATTTATACCATTATATTAGTTAAATCATATTTGGATAAATGGTATAAAGTATGTAATAAGAGGTGAAAAATTATTCTTGATCATAGGATAATAAGGAAAGATAATTTAAAAAGGATATGAGGTGTTATCTGGGATAAATTTAATTATTATTTATTTATTTGTATATTTTAAAACTTTTTGAATTTTTGGAGATAATTTTTTATTTTTTAAATTGCATCGATGAGATGAATAAAAAAAGTAAAATTTATTATTAAAAGACAAAAAAACTTACAAATGATAAAAATAAATAATATAAAATTTAATTTATTGACTTATTTTATTTTTTTATTTTTATATTTTGATACAAAAATTATATATTTTTTCGATTTGTCCCAATTAAAAAAATCTAAAAAAATAATTTGACTAATTAATAATTTTTTTTTGAAAAAACAAAAAATAAATAAAATAAAATCATAATAGTTCCATATATAGATGTGTTTGACAACAATTTGGATGGGATTAAAAACCCCCCAACTAACTTAATACCCCATATAGAAGACTATCCTAAACCTATGAAAGGAGTGAGTTAATTAGTCTCGAAACTATTTTAATAATTTTTGTATATAAAAATTTTAATTTCACTAAAATTATGTCAACCCAAATAGCATATTATTTATTCGTAAATTATTATACAAGGGATGACAATTTTTCTCTCTCCGTTCTGTAGCCACTCTGTTATGATTGAGTTTTTTTCGTTCTTGAAAACTAACGAAATGGAGACGGTAATTGCTTTTCCCGGCCCGTCTCACCGGTTACATAAAATAAATTTTTTTGTAAATATATATAAATATATATTAAAATTACAATAAATCTAAAATATTAAAATATTATATTATTTTTATTAATTTTCTTTTCCTATATTTTGTATTTTTAGGTCTATTAATTCATCAACTATTATTTTTTATTTATTATATTATTTATAATTTTTATTAATATTATTATCTTAAACTTTAAAAATTACCTCTAAAATATTTTTATTTTTGTCTTGTTTCTGATTATTTTCTCGATACTTTCTTTATTCCCACCTCACTTACACAAGTAATAAGAACGAAATCTCATTCCAAAACCTACCTCATCCTATTGCCATTTCTATATTTTATTTTTAATCAAATATTATTTAATACAAAAAAATATTACATTAATAATTTAAATACTAATACTACAAATATTAATAATCTAAATGTAATAATTATGTTATAAAAATAGTTGTTCAACAAAAACGAGCTATAAATAAATAAAAAAAAATTACATGAATACCTCAAATACTATTTTTGTATATCACTTAATCTATTTGAATTAATATCCGTATAAAGTGGCCATTTACATTATTTATTTGTATCACTTTGTCTTATCTATTAAGAAATGTTTTTTTAATTATAATTAATAATTAAGAAATAAAATAATATAAATAAATAATTAAAAAAACACTTTATATGAATTTTTAAATTAAGAGATTAAGTGATATTCAAAAATTGTGGAAAGAGGGTTATTATTCCCGAAGAGTATTATTACTCACCCCTCTCTCTACCTACCTCCTAATTCAAACTTTCGGCTTAACCGCTGCGAGAAACAACCGTCACTGAATCCCCCCACCGCCCCCCGCCGCCACACCACCACCGCCCACTACCACCACCGCCACAGCACCACCACCACGCTCCTCACAGGGCCGCCGGCAATGGCTTCTTTCGGTAGCCGATTCCCGCCTGAATCAAATCCTCACCCCAGCCCTCAAGAAGATCATCAAGAACGGCTCTCGCCGCCGCAACTACTCCGAGCTCGTTAACGAATGCAAATCCATCCTCGGAAGAATAACTTCTCCCGACAAATCGACCCCATTCGAACCTCCCCCGACACCTCATCCCTCGCCGGCGTATCCACAACGGCGGCCGCTCCCTCGAATACTCTCCTTGCACAGTCCAATTTCATCCTCAGAGCCCCAATCATCTTCGCCCGCTGCCTCGGGAACCTCAAGATCTTCGCCCGGTAAAGCTCCCCTCACGACTCTAATCCTCATTTTGTATTCGGTTCCGAGGGTGCAAAGAACCCGTTAACTCGTTTTAACCCGTTAATTCGCACCAACTCAGTGCAAATAACCCGTCACCTTGTTTTAACCCGTTAGTTCGCACCAACCCAATCCACTTAGAGTGGTTTGTGTGGGTTGATGAGGTGGGTTAGGCTAAGAAAATAGAAAGGGTGTGTTAGATTGCGATTTATGATTCTTCAATATGCGTGTAATTCAACTCAATTTGCCTAGAGTATATATAAATTTTTATGTTCTACATACATTAAAGTCGTAATGTATTACATATTTAAACTTAGGACAAATCAGCTATCAACCTAATCATTTTACATAATCTCATTCTTTGCTCACAAGGTCACCTTACATCCTTGAACCGATAACCATTTTTCGTCTAACATAGCCTCCTCCGTGAATGAGCGAACCATGGATCAAAGAGATTGAGTAATATTCTAAAATGCATATAAAACTAATATCTCAATGACTAGTTGCTTAAGATATAATCTAAAAATAGAAAGTTTAGCCATAAATCAACTAAAAAAAAACTAGTTTTGAGTGATGAATACATGGTATAATAAGGACGATGCTTGCATCTATGGAAAAAGATGGGGTGGTCCGAGCTTTGATTTGATGTATAATCCTTCGTTATATTGTTGATTTTGTCATGATTTATGACAATCATTCAACACACCTATTTTTATGAATTAGAAAGAAAAAATGAAACACTCATTCCATCATATAACAAGTGAAAATTTTTAGAATTCTAAATAACAAAGAGAGAAATTTAAGACCGTGTCTATATATGGTATTTCTTTTAGAAGAAACACATGGATAAAATTGAATTGAACGAATGATGTGTTGAGCCAAATCATGCGACATTTGTAGTGAATGGTACAATTTTGATGTGATTCATGCTTTGGTTGATTCAACACCTATACTAATCGATTTTTTAGTGTATTATACCGAATCATGCCATATCCATCATGAATCGTACAATTTTAAGAACAAAATGTGGAACCCTAACCTGATAGTAAAAAATTGTCAAAATAGCATCGTTTTAGGAGTCTCACTGGTCTTATACTTTTATTGGTTTTCTTAGCTCTCGTTTGGCAAACCAACCTAAAGCTAGTTTTTTTGGCTTTTTGGCTTAAAGCTAAAAAAGCTAAAAAGTCTCGTTTTTTAATTCCCAACTTTTACCTTATTGTTTTTTTGATTTTTTTGATAATAATTTTTAATTTTACCCTTTTACATATAAAATTAAACAAATTCCTACCCAACAACCATATCCCAATTCGGTCAATTCCCTAGGTGGCTTATTTGGCAATTTTTTTGGCTTTTTAGTGATTGTTTTGCCAATCAAACGAACTTTTGACTTTTTGGCTTAAAGTGGTTTGAAGCCAAAAAGCCGGCTTAAAGCTAAGTTGCCAAACGAACACTTATTTTGATTTTTGGTTTGAGCATGTATTTGGGCAGCTCTCATGGGGATAGAAGTATGGTAGAATACTTGGTGCTATTCAATAATGGTTGATTGGTTATTAGGCAAATGACTTGTAGTGTCGATGATGGTTTAACCAAATGATTTGGTTATAAAATGTGTACTAAAGTTGCATGGGATTTCAGGTGGTGAAGCAAGTGCGATATGCTATGGGATTTGGAATAATATAATGGCTAGATTTGGAACCAAATCTCCTCGCTTGATACAAGTTATTCCTTACTGTTCCTTCATACTTGACTCGGTGCTAACACATGAATAGATTCGATGATTGGTGACATACTCTCTGTTATTGTCTTTGTGGGATTTGGAAGAATATAATTGCTAGATCTAGAAACAAAAGGCGTATAGGAAAATGGAAGCGGAAAACATTATGTCAGTGTTACAATAAACAAAAAATGATGTGGAATCAAGTATGCGATTCATGAGGATAACCTACTCAAGAACTTTGGTATACTTGGAATACGAAGTAAGTTTGTATGAATTGAAGCTTAAACTTAGGAATAACTAGGGAGTGAAATAGTTTTACATAAATAATATGTTATTGGCTTGGGCCTATTTCTTGACAATGTAAGCTTTTGGACAATTGGTTTTTAAATATAGTATTTAGAGTTCTAGTTTCAGGAGCTTCTGAGTTTAAGTTTCATAACCTTTGTTTGGTTCCTCAGTATATTTATTTTGTGCATCCCTTTTAGTGAAAATATAGCACCATATTCAATTCAATCTGTTTGTTTACGTGCAAGAAAAATTATACGTTGTTGGATTCTTTTTTTCCACTGGCAAGAAAAAGAATATATTATTAAGAAATAAAAGAATACAGAGAGATAGAGAACTAGTTCTCTACAAATAAACTTTGTTGGATCTATTTCTTAACAGCTTTTGTTGCGAGCCTTTTTTAACTCCGAGAATTTGGTATGGAATGCTTCCGTGAGTTCATTTGAAGTTTCCATGTTGTTTCTGGTTGTTTCTTCGTAAGAAGCTTCATATGTGTTTTTATGAAACGAGTTTTCTTGTCAAAAGTTTAACATCATGTTTTTTAGCTACCATTTGAACCACAATTCTCTAAAGTTCCTCACTATTGCCAAAGATTTTTTTTCCCTTCTTCGGTTTTCTTTTTTCAAGATTCCCACAAGTTCAATTCAAGCTTCCATGATGTTTTCGGTTGTTTCTTCTTAGGAAGTTTTATCTATGTTTTTTATTAGATGAGCTTTCTTGGAAAAAGTTTAAAGTCACATTTTTCTGCAACCATTTGAAAGAGACTCGCAAAAAGTTGTTTTTGTATATTTGTTCATATGTATTGTCAATAAATCATTATGTGTTTAAGTAGATATCAAGAGAACTAAATCGATAATTTTAGTTTCGATCCATTTTTGTACCATAAAATTCAAAGCTTGTACATGGGATGAAGTTGCCTTTCTTGGCATTGGATATGTGGATCCATGTAAAGCTTTTACTAAATTTTTAAGAGCCCAACTTAAGTGTTTCTATGTATTGTTTGCAAGATGAATAATGAGGCAGTTCACCCTTTTGTTTGTTGCCGTGGTTAATGGTAGTGCACTAATTAATTAGAACACGAACCAAAGGAAGTTAGTTATGACTGTTACACACTTAAAAGTTTTTAGGTTAGGATTTTTTTTTCACAATTAATAAATCTGGAAATCTAAAACATTCATTAGTAAGTACAAAAATTTATAACGCACATTTTTCTAGAAGTGTTCAAAACTTGGACATTTACAATAACTTAAAAGTATATATTTTTATAATTGATCATAACATGTTTATTTTTTAGTTTTAAAAAAAGAAAACTAAACAAAGAGAGAGAAAACAAAGTTAGAAAATAGGAAGTTAAAATTCAGTTAGAAAATAGGAAGTTAAAATTTGTTTTTTAATTGCATACTTAAGGAGAACAGTTAATTTTATGGGGGAATAAGTATAATAAAAGAAGAAAAAATTACAAAACAATAAGTGTACTAGAGCTATTTTTACATTTTCAGTGGGATACAAATACAACAATAGAAAAAAATACGAAAAATATAAAAGTACGAGACGGGTATTTTGATATCTTTAGTGGGGAAACAAACTCTAATTAGTACTATATTGCCTCTATTTCTAAATAATATATAACAAAAATTTATAAATGATAGAGGAAGTTTAAATTTTCAGTGGGGGCACAAACCCCACTTAGTCTTCTTTAGATCTGTCCCTACATCAACGCATCCATCTCCCAATTTTGCACCTTTCCTCTCAAGCAAAATGTCACAAACTACTGAACGACGGTTATGTCTCATTGAAACAGTCCTACAACTACCAATCATTAAATAGCAGGTAAAGCAGGGCTTAGATGTCATTTGGCTTCCTTCTTTAAGCCGTGCTTAAAGTTTTTGGCTTAAAGTCAAAATAAGCTTTAAGCCTCGTTTCTCAACCTCAATTTTTTGCTTATTGACTTTTAGTCTTTTCGCTTTCTTGTTTATTAACTTAAAATGCTTTCATGTATTTTTAGAAATATCACAACTTTTGTTATGCACATTCGTTTTTTTATAAAAATTATATTTTTAAAACCTACATGCCGATTTATCAAACAAGATCTATACTGAAAAAAAGATTATATAAAAAAATAAAAAAAATTATAATATCTTCTTTTTGACTAGCTTTTTGGCTTATTGTCTTATTGCGTTATTATCTTTTACTTTAAAGTCAAAACTTTTTGGCTTAGAGTTAAAACCTTTTGTTTTGTTGCCTTTTGGCTTTAAGTTGTCCCTAAAATTCACTAAACGAACTTTTTTTTATTTGGCGTAAAGTGACTTTAAGCAAAAAAGACTAGCTTAAAGCCAAGTTTCCAAACGAGGCCTTGGTCTCTCTTCTACACACCGCATATTTGACCAGAACTTCACCTGCCTTCCTTTCCCACCACCAAAAATTATTTCAATGTGTTGATTTAATCGAACAATAGATTATTCTTTTTATTTACAATTTCAATCAAAATTATCTTTTGTTCTAGTTTATAGTCCATTATTTGTTAGCTTGTCTGGGCATTTCTTCCGGCACAATTCTTAACGATCCATTTGCAAAATCCTTGAGCAAACAACATCAATATTTTATCAATTTGATGCATTTTGGCTACATAATTTGCTGATTTTCAATGCTCGGGTACCATAAGTAATATACATTCACAATCATATTACAATAATCTGTTGTGGGGTCGATCTTTCCCCTAGCTTAATTAGGGTCGTAATACATATTATGCTCACTTTCACAGTTTTGTGACAATTGTTCTTTGTTTTGATGTTTGAATCCCCCTTCCCACCTTCTCTCTCTCTCATATGATTTTTGTTTTCCTGTGTAATGAGGTTTCATGATTTCACTTACGTCTCTCCCACGGATATGCAATACTCTTTTGTATATTGTTATGACTATTATTTTTTAACCTCTTTCTTTCTACACTTAATGTCCTCTTTTGACTAACAAGCCTTTCTACTGTGAATTCTTGGTCTTCTGAACTTTCTTTTGGTACTTCTGTTATTTTTTTTTGGTCTCATTAAGCAATACCAATTCGATCTGCGCTTTGTTATTGAATTGCTCGTTCAATTGTTGAAGAACTGTGCTTCAACCCTTATGATTGTTTTCCAGCTTTCTCACTCAATTTTCATTACTCTGGTATCACGATTTAAAGTTGGATTGAAGGCATAGATTTGATTACTTTATTTCCTTCCTATATTGATCTTAGAGTTCTTGAAAATGTTGCTGAACCAAATTTCGTGCAGAAGATGATATTGTTTCGGTTTCTTGAGAAGCTCTGTGTCAATACACAAATCTTGGTTGACCTTTTCGTAAATTGTGATTGTGGTGTAATCCATCCAATATATTTGCGAGGTATGTTCTATGCAGTCTTTTATTATGTTCTATGTAGTCTTTTATTCTCGCATTTTTTGTTTATTACACAATGATGGCAGAACCGTTGACATTAATTGTTAGGACTTTGTTGAATATTAATAGAAGACATTTTTTTGTCAAAATTTATGCAATTAAGGAGTTTACTTGTTCCAAACCAATTCCAAAAGCTTGCACTCAATGGGCGCTGAAGTGCATGCATTCCAGAAGCATGCACCTAATGTGCGCTTGATAACCAAGCAAGTGCATTTGTTTTAGAAATAAGCGCTCGATGTAGGTGGATGGGCGTTGAAGCACCCATTTTCCCATTTGACTTTGCACCACCTTTTGACAACGTTTTTTTTTCGGTTGTGGACATGGGTGTAGACACATGGTGTTGAGTGGGTTCAATTGAACCCATTTAAATTTTTTTAAGGATTTTTTTTTATGTATAGTTAAATAAATTTTTTAGCATTTAAAATATCAACACCAATAAAATATTAAAATAGTATTAAATGGGGGTTAACATTTCAAAAAATTACAAATTGTTGAAAATTTATATTAGTTGTGATATATCTTTTACTTAGAAAAAAGTTAAACCATTAATATTAACAATCTTAAACATTGTTTTTTCATGCTATTAACAAGTAGGGATATCTTTTTTGAAGTTATTTGAAATATATGATATTATAGGGTATTTTGTTAAAGTTAATTTTGACGTATCGTATATAATTAAAAATTTGACATGATTGTAATTTATTAAATGACACTCACACACCACTGAATAAAATTTGTGTCTACGCCATTGGTTAGGGGAACTCGATTTTATTTATCTCTAGTGGGGAACTCGATTTTATTTATCTCTAGATCGCCATCTTTATTTTTATGGGACAAATGGATCTTGTATTCAAAATTTCACTATTAAGAACTCACGGTATCGGGGCTTCAAACTTCGAAGTATGTGTTTTGCTTCACCATCGACAACTCCTCTTTTTCCTGTGAAAGGAACTATACATAAGTTACCAAGTTTCTTCTGAACTTATTTGTGCTTCCATTCTACTTTTTTTTATATATCTATTCAAAATATCGAATGGGCCTGGTGAAGGACACGAGACTTTTTCCTGAGACAAAAGACTACTTGATTCTGATACTAACGAAAATTCTGTAAGATTCATTGAGCATACCACATCTGGCAAAAGAACAAACGGATTGCTCCTCTAAACTCAAAGGATCCTAAAAAGATTAGAAGGCTTGTTGCCTGATAGAATCAACTATCGCGTACGAATGAATAGGTAATAGCGTACTGGAGGTCGAATGGCGTTATGCTTTTCGAGGGTTGTTGCAGAATTTTTGCAATCCCTTACTTCGATCAGGAGATTTGAGAAAAATTACTTGGCAGATTGATATCAACGACAAAGCTTTTCAAGCGGGAAAAGACCCCGTGCCTAAGGGTCACCAACTCTTTTGACAAATGAACTTAAAGATCCACTCTTCCCCCATCGAATCTTTCTGTATGCTTTATACAAAAGAAGAACACCGATTGGTGTCTCTTGAAGTTTTGTAAAATTTTCAATTTCCCATATTGTTCCAAAATATTGAATTCATTACTATTAAGGGCAAATTTAATAATTTAGAATATTTAAAAAATAACTACTTCAAATCAGTTTTTTAAAATTTTAAGAATAAGCGCACACGCGTGTGTACCACCCTTCTTAGTATATGTATATTACCATCCATCTATCTATCTATCTATTATTTCAGTTTTAGCGAATTGGATACAGATTTTTCTGATTCAAATTTCATGGTGCTAATGGAGATCTACAACATGAATAGACCCTAGCTTTCATCCAAAAGCGCGATACATCTCTTTGATGCTGTACATAGTGTAGCATTTCATGCTCACAAGATAAATAGGAATAGTACATTACGTTCAAAGATATAGTAGCTTAGGTCCATGACCCAACCAAATGCAAGACCCTACACTGTTACATCTTGAGGACGAGTCTTGTCAAATTTGAGTTACATTCTTGCAGAATCCTGTACTGCTTAAACCTGCAAATCATGAAGACGTGGAGGTGGAGTCTTCCTTTCTCATTTTTTCCCGAGAGGTTCTACAATTTTATAGTGAGACTCATGACTAAGCGTTTATTGATCTTTTCTTAATGTTATTCTAAGTGGGCATTCTTTTTGCAATGTGAAATTCGAAAAGTAAGAAATTTTGGTTAAAAAAAATAAAAAAGTTCAGATAAGACAAAAAAACCCACTTTGAAGTTTTTATAAGGATTTTTCTTCATCTTTAGCGAGCTTTTTCAACTTTAGCTAAAACAGTCGTATTTTTTGAATTTGTTTCATCACGACGAACTAGAAAAGTAAAGAAATATAGACCAAAACATGAAGAAAATTCAGTAGAGGCAAAAAAAAGCCAGTAGAAAGCTTTAAAAAAGTTATCCCAAGCATAGCTTAAGTGATTTGTTTGCGGGTTTCCTCGCCAGTTAATTCCTTTATGTTCTCGCAAATGGAGAGAATTGGATGCTTGCACCCCTCTCCTTGTTGCAACTCTCCAAGCTATGTGCGTTTTAGGAGATGCTTTGTTCGTGTTGATCTTGGTGCAGCTTGACACATTTTGAGATACATGATTTTATCTAAGTCTTTCAGTTCTCTTTTTCTTCCCCTTGCTTTGTACCTTTTGTTTTGAAATATGAGATGCATTAGCAACAGTTTTTGATTACCAAGTGCTTTTGAACCTTCTAAAAGGTATACATAGTGATTACTATTAGAAAAGGTACACATAGTGATTACTATTAGAATGAACACTACTAATTTTCATGTTGTATGTTAGTTTTTTTTGTCTTCCAACTATTTGTAAGGGCAATTTCATGTAAAAAGAATTTCTTATACAACATTTAAGTCAGAGCTTATCTTTGAAATCCATCTCTCTCTCTCTCTCTCTCTCTCTCTCTCCCCTTTTTTCTCTCTTTATCAATAAGGTTATCTTAGATGTAGAGAGTTTTAACCCATTATGGTTTATTTTATTTTATTCTGGGGGTTCTATATGTATTTTGCCTTAGTTCTTGATTGTTGGGTGTTATTGAGATTGTTCAGGGCCTTAGGGACTCGGTAGATTTGGGCTCAAATGAGCTGTGATTATAGCAAAATTCTTCTGAATTCGGGACCACTGCTTGAGCAGTGATGCTCAAGCCATTACTTGAAAACCTGATCACAATTCAAACGTGAGGCTTCGTTGAGAAATCTCACAATTTGAGCAATTCCTATTTGCTTTTCCCAATGCGTACACTCATGTTGTGTCCTTCTAGGCTCATTTTTGCGATGCCAAAGAAGGAAGAAGTGATCTATGCATCAAGGAGGTTCTTTTAATTGGAGCGTATTTTGGACTAGAGATTTTGCACTATTGGGAATTTTCTCTCTACTATTTTTCTTCATTTGAGGTAGGTTTCTTTTTGACTGTCTTGCTAGATGCGTGTTAGCATGATAGGCTGCTAGTTATAATATGGGAAATGTGAATTTCATGCATGCCCTTGTTTCGAAATTTGAGATTTTATTATTTAATTATCTTAATTTATAAATTAGGCGTCGTATTAGGATTTACTATGTATTAGAAACATGATTATTTATTTAATTAAAATGCATGGGTTTTTTTATATGTAAGCGGGAACGGGAATCTCAGGATTCGAACACTAGAGGTAAGTGTGGGTTGTTGCGGCTCTTACCATTGGACACTTACATGCATGGAATTTGAATGATAAGGTGTGGAATTTAATTCCGCTTTAAGTACGAAATTTTGCGATTTAGGTATATAAACTCAAGTGGTTAATGTAATATGGTTAATCAGCAGAATGTGAGCATGCAAACTATTTTTTGTGATAAAATTAGAATTTTATAGCATGTCTGGTTGTTGTTTAGGAAAAATTGGTGATTTTGTTTGGGAGTGACACTAAGATACAAGTACCACAGTAATTTTTGGGTCGTAATGCTACTGGGTTTCGAATCTTCGAAACCGTACAACTATGCTAGACGTGCGACCATTTTTTCTTTATATTAGTAGTCTAAGAAGGAACATTAGCCAACTAGCATTGGCATAGTTGGATAATGTTTGGTGCAATCTGTAGGAGAAACCAAGTGTGTGCATGTGTAGGTTGAATAATGTTTTGGGTGTCACTAGTTCAAGACTTGGCCCTGATTTTAAAACGTTCAAATTGGGTGCATGGGAGGTGGTTCTCAAAATTAAAAAAATTGATTTCAAAACCGGTTACATCTTTCCAATTACATTATTTGTCTAAGTAGTTGACTAAAACAAAACTCAATTTGAGTTATACTGACTTGTTGAGTTCATATCTAACATTTCTAAGTGTCGAGTTGGAGCTGAGGACATAGGAGATTGCCAGCTGGGATATTGTGCTTTGTCGGTCAAAGTCCAAATTTTGAACATTATCATTTTGTAAGGCTATAAGACCTAGTATGTTATTTTTGGAAATCTCATGTACTGTGTTAATAGCAAGATAGGAAAAGATGTCATTACGTGATTTAGGGCATATTTTATGATCATCCTTGTCATATGTTATTTACATCACGGGGCGGAGTCCGATTCTAAATTTTTACTATGTCAAAAGATTAAGTTTACAGATTAAACTCTCTAGGTATACCTGTTAGAAAAGAGAGAAAGAATACGGAAAAACGTGTGTCTCATTGTGAGACATACCCACATATGTATTAAGCAAATGAGAGCCTACAATAGATACTGTGGGTATTCCCACAGGATATTATTATTACTTAATAACTTAATACTAAATATATATTAACACCCACCTCAAGTTGGAGTATAGATATCAATCATGCCCAACTTGTTACAAATATAATGAACCCGGGGCCCGGGCAGTGATTTAGTGAACACGTCAGCTAACTGTTCACCAGAACGAACAAAGCCAAAATTGATAGTGCCGTTCTTATACTCGTGGCGGATGAAATGACAGTCGATTTCGATATGCTTAGTCCGCTCATGAAACATTGGATTAGTAGCAATGTAAATGGCAGACTTATTGTCACACTACAACTTGGTAGGACCCATAGGCAGTTCGTCTAATTCAGTGAGAAGTTGTCGAATCCACATAATTTCAGATGTAGCT
>JAOTRH010153436.1:0-44794 GCA_034768845.1 Heliamphora exappendiculata | reverse complement strand
CTCCCATTGTGTATTCTTTTTGCTTTGAGAGAAAGGTGTGAGATAGAAACCAAAAAGGAGAAAAACACGAAGATCCGTATAGGTGCCCACTAGCCAGGATCGTCGTGTGCGTCGGGATATACGTGAGAAGATCATTGGGTCATCTCGGATCGTTGTTCTGTATCAAAGAAACTTATATAAGTTTCTTGAATGTATATTTAATCTTAATATATCTATTCATTGTTATGGTTTTTCATGGAAAACGCATGTGCCGTTTTTTACGGTCTCGGCACCGATTCTTAATTTTTTTTTCGCGTTCCAACAATACCAATAATTTTACCTATTCCGTTATCTCCAAATGTTACATAACCTCCATCCTTAGGTGTTAAGCTTAAGAATTTTGACTCGTCGCCCGTCATATGTCTTGAGTATCCACTATCCAAGTACCATCTTTCTTTTGATGATGAGGATCTCAAGCATACCTACAAAACAGTTCAAGTGATTTTCTTTGGTACTCAAATCTTTTGGGTCCTATGGGATTAGTGTCTTTTACTCTCCAAATCATTTTTGATACACCATTGTTTATTTTCAGTGGACAATCAAATTTAATGTGTCCCTTTTTCTTACATTGAAAACAAATTGCATTTTCATATGCATTTCTTGAATATGAGTTTGAGAAGGTTTTTTATTTCTTTTACAAAGTAATTTTTTGATTTAAGTTTTACTTCTCCATTATAACCAATTCCTTCTTTATTCAATGATCTTCTTTGTGCTGCTAAGAGTTTTTCAAAATTCTCCTTTCCATTAGTGAATTTGTAGGTGATTTTTTAATAATCTTCTACTTTTCTTTTTAGTTCACAAGAGATATCATTTTCAATATGTTTACCTTTTAAATTCATGAGTTCTTTTCTTAACATGTCATTTTCTTTTGTTAAATTAGAAATCTCATTTTTAGAAATTTTTGTTAATTTATCAAATTTAACCTTCAAAATAAGTTTTTCTTTTTCTAAAGATTTAATTTGCAAGGTATGTTCTTTAGATATGTTTTCTTTTTCGCTTTTGGCATTTTCACTTAAGGTTCTTAAATCCTCAATTTCTTTAGAACACTTTTATTTTCATTTTTCAATTTTTCTTTTTTCTTTTCTAATTTCAAAAGACTTTCATGTAAATTAAGTATTTCATTTTTAAGTTCATCATATGATGGCATAGAGTAAGAGGAACTAGATTCATTGCATGAATTAGAGTGAGAATTTACCTCTTCGTCTACACTTGCTATTAAGTAGAACTTGGCCGTTTCTTCGTCGCTTCAGCTAGTGCTTGACTCGTTTGAATCTGAGTCATCCCACATGGTTGCTTTCATGGCTTTCTTTTTCTTCTTTGACTCCTTTTTGAGTAAAGGACATTCTGGCTTGATGTGCCCAGTCTTGTTGCAATTGTAGCAGGTGAGTAGTTCTTTCTTGAAGTCTCGTTTGGTTAAATCTACTTTATCAAATTTTGTGCCTCGGAATCTTCTTGAAAGCTTTTTATCTCTTTTGAGAAATTTCCCAAATCTTCTTGTGATAAGGGCCATGTCATCATCAATGATCTCCTAATCTTCATCACTAGAACTCTCTTTTGAAGCTTTGAGGGCAATAAATTTCTTGACCTTGTTTTGTTCGTTGACTCTTTCATTTATCTTAAGCTCGTATGTCAACAATGAGCCAATTAGTTCATCCAAGGTCATCACCCTTAGATTCCTTGCCTCGAATATGGCTGTAGCCTTTGCTTTCCAAATAGGTGACAGGGCTTTAAGTACTTTCCATAAGAGCTAATAAGATTGGTAAGTTTTTTCAAGTGCATTAAGAGAGTTAATAATCAGAGTAAAGCGAGTATAGATGCTAGATATAGTTTCATCATCATTCAGCTGAAAGCTTTCATATTCGCTAATTAGTCTATCAATCCTAGAGTTTTTAACATCTTGTGTGCCTTCAAAAGTAATTTCTAATTTTTCCCATATTTCTTTTGAACTTTTACATGACATTATTTGATTATATTCGTTAGCATTTAAAGCATAATACAATGCATCCATAGCACTAGAGTTTATTTGCAATTGCTTCATATCATTTGTATTCATTTCTTCTTCTAGTTTAGGAACTTCTTTACTTTCTACAGTTTTAGTGGGAGTGAAGTTACCTTACACGATTACTTTCCAAGTCCTCTAATCCATGGTTTGAATGAAAATACTCATTCTTTGCTTCCAAAAGGTGTAGTTAACACCACAGAAGATTGGAGGCCGTGTGGAGGACTGACCCACTCCAAAAAGGGATACACCAATGCCTGCCACAGATCTTTTTCACAAAACTTTGTTAAGAATAATGTGATTAGCTCTAATACCAATTGATAGTAGTGTGTAATCCCAAGAGGTGGTGAATTGGATATTTAAAAAATCTTAGTTCAAGTATTTAGAAGACAAGTATAACTTTCAATTCACTTATAAAATGATATTTTAATTCACATGAATAGTTTCAAGTATATTTTCAAATATAACCTCTTGTTAGAAGATTAAAGTACAAGTAGTTTTAATTTTAATTCATAATATCACAAGATTCAAAGCTTTCTTGTTTGAGATTTTAAAAAGCAAGTAAATGATTTAAATGAGTGTGATACAGAAGTAAACAACAAGATAATAATAATGACAAATAAGAAAAGTAAAGAAAGATAAAATTACGACACCATAATTTTTACATGGTTCGGCGCAACGGCCTACGTCCTTGCCTCAAGCCAACTGCTATGAGAATTTTTTACTACTTCTTCAATAGGCAGAGCAGCCTCTCTCCTTAGTCTAGGGGGAGTAGGCTCTCTTGAGAATGTACCCTTCTCAAGCAATCCAATCCTTATAGGCGGATTAGCCTTTTTTGAGAAACGCCTTTTCTCAAATACAACAAAATGATAAGAAAAGTGTACAACGGAATGCTCCTATGATAAGAAGATGAGTACAAGAATTGAAAGCTCTAACTCACTTCTCAAAGAATATATCAATGAAGCTTAAAGAGAAATTTAAAAAATCTTTTCTCTCAAAATTATGAATGAAAAAATCGAGAGTTTAAGCACAAATGAAGAATGTATATGAGAGAATGTTTGAGAGGTTTTGAGTGAATAAAACCAGAGCTCGAAGGCTCTATTTATAGGCCTTAAACTTGGACTAGCCATTGGGCTAAACATGGCAATGTCAAACTAGCCATTTCAGCACAAAATTCAAATTTTAGCCTATTCAGTCAACTGGATAAGCTCGTTTGGTTGACTAGACCTGCCTTCAGTCGACTGGATCTGAAGGTCAGTCGACTGGACTGTGTTGAAACTCAAAACTTGGGTGACAGACCATTTTCAGTTGACTGGACTATGTTGCATTAGTCAACTAGAATTCTAAAAATCAAGAATTTTGATTTTCCAAAAGGTTTTGATCTCTTTATGTTTTGGAAAAATATTTTAAAGATATTTTAGGATTCCTATGAACTTCAAAAAGATATAATCATGAGCTTAGTGATTTTACATAAATCCTAAAAAAAATGATACAAGAGAAATTCTTCAATCTTTCACTTCTTTGAAGTTCTTTAATACTTCAACCTTTGCCTTTGTTCCAAAGAGATTTTCGCCAAAGTATTTGAGTTGAAATTGCGACAACGCTTCCACATATTTGATTGTGCTAATTATATATTTCCTGTAAACTCAATTTGCACAATTAGATACATAGGTATGCTATCATCAAAATGTGGGACGGTTGGCCCGTATAAGGGTGGCTAATAAAAACTTGGTGGCCCGCCCCCACGCTGTTGCCATTGAGTAAAACGGCTGAGGTATATAGCCAAGGCGAGCGTTTACCTTTCGTAATGAGGCCAGGATAGGTTAGGTGATCAATATACCATCAAGTCTACTCTGTAATTCCCAGCGTGAAATTCATGATATTGTCCAAGAAGTATGTTGGGTTGGGCTACTGCATTGCATTCATCTGCCTCACGCACTCGCACCGCTGTTCTTATATGTGCTTGCCTTGTTGAAAATGATAAGTTGTCTATCTCTTTCCCTCTTCTATTCTGTTACATGGCGAGCACTCCAGAAAGGGTTGTGAGCCCACCTAGGGTTTCTTCTACGGGGGAGCGACGACAAGATATTGTATTGGTGGAGGATTTCAACCCGTCCTCCCCTACAGGACTAAGGTCGCCGTCCAAACTAAGCGAGATCTTTCATGAAGCTAACAAAGTGCACAGTATCCTCTCTTCTCTTGACAAATTGGTGGATAAGGAAGAGATTGCTAACATGCGTGAAGGTGTCAAACCCATCCATTCAGAGTTGATTCCAGCATTAGAAGCTCGGCTCTCGCGGCTGAAGGAGGTAAGTCCCTCTAAGGTCCCATCTTCGTCTCACCAAGGTAACCCAGCGGATGTGGATACGGAACCTGAAGTTGAGGAGAATGATGCCTCCCTTGATTTGCTTAAATTGAATATGGCCCTCTATGATAAAGCAATCGTGGAGGGTGAAATCAAACGACTTTCTGAGGTACGTGCGCATAAAGAGGGTAAAGCTCCTGTAGCTCTCTCTTCGGTTGAAGAGGCTCATAAAAAGTTTGGAGGATCAATGATGAAAACAATAACCCTATTCGGGACCCCTCTTTTCTGCCTAGAGTTAGGGGCCGAGGGGGGCGTGGTCCATTCAGGTTTGGGGGCAGATCGTCTCAAACAAAGTATGTTGCTACTCGTTCTTAGGCCAAGGTGGTATCGTCTAGCCCTCCTGGAGAAGAGGGCATTACCGATGGGTTAAAGCTTGCACCTAAGGTGTTTGATAGTTTGCCCAAGACAAAGTCTTGGGCTTCGCTGTTGACAAACCGTAGCACCCCTGGTTCACATCTTGAATTTGTTGATCCTCCCAACCCAAACCTCCCTGATGTTATTGAAATTGATAAAATTCTTGTGGATGAAAAAGCATGGGAATATTGTCTAGTTGGTTATTTTTTAGATCCTCCATTGGCATTTGGTTTGGTCTAAGCCACTGCGAGAACTCTATGGGAACAGGATGGCTTGACTGACGTGTTTGGGAATGATAGGGGATTCTTCATCTTAAAGTTTAAGAGTGTTGAGGCTATGGAGTCTATTATGGATAGATGACCTTTGCATTTTTCAGGTAAACTTCTAATCTTATAATGCTGGAAAAAGTGATTTAAGTTCACTAAGGAAGCTATCTCCAAGATCCCGATCTGGGTCAAACTACATGATCTTCCACTTGAATTCTGGAATTTGGGATGCTTGAGTAGAATTGCTAGTGTTATTGGAACTCCTCTTTTCTTGGACAGAGCTACAGTTACCAAACAACAAATTTCATATGCTAGAGTCTGTATTGAGGTTGATGCGTCCAAACCTCTACGTCATTCGGTCACTATGAAGTGTGATGGGGACACAGTCATGGTTGGTGTTGAGTTCCAGGGACTTCCCGCTATCTGTTCACATTGTCAAGCTTTTGGGCATGAAACTAAAAGGTGCAAAATTCATAAACCAGCTGTAGACCCGTAGGAATGGGTTCGAGTAGGTAAAGGTAAAGAGATGGAGTCTGAGGTTCGGATTGTTGATCTCCATGTTTTCCCTTCTTCTTCTAATTTGATTCTATGCGAGGTTGTTCTGGGGAAGGAGAATTCGATATATCCTGAAGATGCAACTGCAATTTTGGGAAAGGATAATCCGGAGAAAACTGAAGTTGTGGCTACTAATCTGGCTACCCCTATCCCTGGTAGCTCAGTTGCTAAAGTGGAAGAAGTAATATCTCTTGTACGATCTCCACTCACTAGAAGCCAGTCAGCTAAAGGGCTGGAACCGATCTTGCTGGAAGGTCAAGGGATAGAGCAAGACCCTCTTATTCTAAGTAATGAAGTTGACTGAGAGAGATCTACCCCATCTCATTCGGGGGAAGAAGCTGAATAGCAGTAAAAAGAAGAAAAAAAGGTTACTTTCCTAACTTTCTTATGTCAAATATTTTTTCTTAGAATGTTCGTGGACTGAATAGTAGTATAAAGAAGCATGAGCTTAGAGGTTTGGTTTGGAAATCCCAGGCTAGACTTTTCGCTGTTAATGAAACTAGGGTTAAAAAAGAGTAGGCTTCTTTAATTTTTGAAAAAAATTTCCCTGGCTGGCAGCTGGCTAATAATTATGATTTTGGGGCGCTTGGTAGAATTTGGGTTTGTTGGGATCCTATGTTTGTTGATATTCAAGTTTTGGATACTGGGGCCCAATGGATTCTCTGTAAGGTGGGTTTAATTGAGGAAAACATCGATTTTTTGGTCACTTTTGTTTATGGGCTTAACTCATATTCTGAAAGGGTGGGCCGTTGGAAGAAAATTAAGTCGTTAGCTCCTGGCTTAGATAGATCTGCCTGGTTGCTTCTTGGTGATTTCAATGCTGTTAGGTATCCCTCTGAAAGGATGGGTGGCTATTCTAAATGGCCAGGGCACATGGATGATTTTAATAATCGTCTTTTTACGGCTGAGTTGGATGACCTTAGGTATAGTGGCCTTCAGTTCTCTTGGTCTAATAATCAAAAGGGTGCGGATTCTATCAAATCTAAGATTGATCATGCCTTGGTGAATGATAGTTGGGGTATCCTCTTCCCTCTTTCTAGTGCTCTCTTTTGTCCCCCTGGCCTCTCGGATCATTTTCGTATTGAAATTTTGCTCAATCTTGACAAGCCCAAAGTGTCTAAACCTTTTAAATATTTTGACTTCTTGGCCAAAAGCCTCAAATTTCTCCCTTTGGTTAAGGAGGTTTGGAATAAGCAAATTGATGGCTCTAAGATGTATGTTGTTTACAAGAAGCTTAAGTTGTTAAAGGGGAAGTTGAAATAGTTGAACAAAGAGTCTTATATTACTTATTGGGTTGGATTCAAAGTCAAAGACTTATCCTTGAAAACCTCCAACGGCAATTGGATAGAGATCATCATGATATGTTACTCTTCGACCAGGAGAGGGAAGCATATAGGTTCTTTGTAGAGCTTAGTCTTGCTGAGGAGAGTTTCCTCAAGAAAAAGTCACGTATCCAATGGCTTAACTTGGGTGACCAGAATTCTAAGTTCTTTTTCAAATCCATCAATTCCCAACAGAATAGATCTCGTATTTCGGTTGTTACTAGAGAGGATGGATCTCTCTGTTCTGATAGGGCTAGTATTTCTAAGCATATTATTGGGTATTACCAGGGTCTTTTAGGTATCGAGTTCGCTCAGGTGAGGGTGGTTGAAACCGAGTTGAAGGGTGTTCTTTAAAATAAAGTGTCTCTCCATAGTGCTGCCCGTATGGACTCTGAGGTTATTGATGAGGAGATTAAGCAAGTTATGTGGTCGCTTAAGTCCAATAAAGCTCCTGGCCCTGATGGGTTCTCAGCAGGCTTCTTTAAAGATGCCAGGGAGGTTATTGGGGCTGATGTTACTAAGGCCATTCGGTGTTTTTTTGAATCGGGTCACATGCTTAAGGAAGCTAACACGACTCTTATTGCCTTAATCCTTAAGGTTCCTACCCCTTCCTTTGTGACGGAATATAGGCCTATCTCGTGTTGTAATACCATTTACAAGTGCATATCTAAGCTTATTGCAAACAGGATTAAGGATCATTTGCATGAAGTTATCTCTCCTTCCCAATCAGCTTTTGTCAAAGGTAGGCGCATAGCAGATAACATTTTTTTGTCCTAAGAACTCTTACGTGACTACCACAAGCAGAATAGGGGTCTTAGGTGTGCCCTTAAGGTTGATATCATGAAGGCCTATCAGAATGTCAGCTGGGACTTTATGCTAACCAGCTTACGTTGTATGGGTTTCCCTAAAAGGATGAATCTTTAAATCAGGGAGTGTATGACGTCTCCTAGCTATTCCGTTAGCATTAATGGGGAGCTGAATGGCTTTTTTCGTGGTGAAAAGGGCCTCAGGCAAGGGGATCCTCTTTCTCCTTATCTTTTCGTTATGGCCATGGAAGTTTTATCTGGTTTGTTTACTAGATACACGGAGGAGATGCCCTTCCAATATCATTAGAGAATTGGAAAGGACAAAATTTTCCACCTTTGTTTTGCCGATGACCTTATGGTCTTCTCTCGGGCTGATGTCCAGTCGGTTAGTGTTGTTAGGAAAGTCCTGGATTCTTTTAAGAGTATGTCGGGTCTATCCCCTAGTTTGGCTAAAAGCGATATCTATTTCTCTGGGGTTTCTAATAGTTTCAAATGTGACATTTTTGATACTATTGGTTTTAGAGTGGGTTCTCTTCCGATGCGCTATCTTGGTGTCCCTTTGATAACCACTAAGCTCTCCTACAAAGAGTGTCGCCCTCTCATTGATAGGATTGCTATGCGTATTCAAGTTTGGACCAGTAAGTACCTCTCTTATGCGAGTCGTTTACGACTGCTTGGCTCTATCATTTTCTCTATGCAAATTTACTGGCCATCTCTGTTTATCCTCCCTAAGAAAGTCCTTCGGGAAGTTGAGAGCCAGATGCGGGCTTTTCTGTGGAGTGGTCCTGAGATGAAATCTTCTGGGGCCATGGTTACCTGGGATGAGGTTTGTGCCCCTAAGAGGGAAGGGGGCCTAGGGATTAAATCTCTTATCACTTGGAATAAGGCCGCGGTTGCCAAGCATATCTTGTTTCTTCTCACAGGGGGCTCCATCTTCCTGTGGTGCATGCGGATTAAATCGAATATTCTTAGGAGTGAATCCTTCTGATCAGAAAAAATTCCCTAATCAGCCTCGTCGTGTTGGCGCAAGTTACTTCAACTTCCCCATCCCATTAAGGGGTTTGTGCGGTACAAAATCGGGAATGAGGAAGACACTTTCCTGTGATTGGACCCCTGGCATCCACGGCGGTCTATTGTCGAGGAGAGGGGCCTTAGGATTATTTATGACTCGGGTTTGGACCGGCTGGCTAGAGTGAAATCCATTGTTGATGGTAGTGATTGGAAATGGCCTTCGACTGTTTCCATGGATCTGATTGAGATGGCTCGTGAGGTTGAGTTTGTCCCCGATGCAACCAAAAAGGATAGTATCCGTTCGCTTCTTTCTGGTGGTAAATTCACCATTGAGGCTTTGTGTGAGGAGATCCGTGTTCACCAGCATAATCCTATCTGGTGTAACCTGGTGTGGTTTAAGCATCATATCCCTAGGGTTAGTTTTATGCTTTGGCTTGCGGTTAGGGGTCACCTTAATACCGGCGATAGGCTTAGAATGTTCGATTTGAACTGCGATTTTCAGTGTAGCCTTTGCTCGGGGAACTTGGAAACCCACAATCATCTCTTCTTTAATTTCCCTTTTTCCTCTAAAGTGTGGGAGGGTATCCTTGTGAAGTGTGGGTTAAATCGGTTTGAATCCTCTTGGGATGGTTGGTGGAACTGGTTTGTTTCGAGTGTTAGTGGTCAGTCTTTGACCTCCATGATTTGGAAGCGGGCATTGTCTGCGTCGGTGTACTATATCTGGAGAGAGCGAAACTTGCATAAATTCTGTGACTCCAAGCATGATTATAAGCTTGTGGTCAAAGAGATTTGTGATCTTATTAGAGGTTGGGTTTCATCTAGACGTAACATCCATATATCGACAAATCTGGCTATCCAAGGGGAATGGAGTCTTTTGAATTCCATCTTTGATCCTTATGACTAATTCTTTCTTTTTGCTACAGTGCTAGGCTCTTGAAGTGCGAAGGGCGCTTATCCATTATTTCCTTGTGGTAGTATCGTCCTTTACTTTGTACTCTCATTGGTTACTTTTGTGCAGATCTTAGTGGAGGTTCTAAGGTGCTGTGAGCCTTGGGATATTTTCTATTAGAGCGTTGAGTGATACACTTATATCTGAGAGTGTTGAGAGGTTTCCTAACTTATTTGAACTATTCTATTCCTTATGCAGTGTTGATTTCAACGGAGCTTTAGTGAGATTTGCTTCTTTTTCCTTTTGGAGTTTGAGCTATACACTTGTCTGGTTGCTTTTGTGAGACTATTCCTCTTTTCTTTGGAGTGCTTAGCTCTTATGTTAGTCTCATCGGTGTTCATCCCTTTCAGGGTGCGTGTGCTCTATATTTTTTCTTTATTTCAGTTGTTTATGCTGGTTGATGTGTTCAGGTCCCTATGGTTGCCAGCGCCTAGAAGAAAGAAGCCTCAGTTGGGATCGTAATGTTTTTCAGGCTTGATCTTTCATTAGAGGTAGCAGCCTTGTTGTGCCGTGGGCTTTTGTTTCCCTGCAGGTTATATCCCTTGCTCCTGGTTTTTGATCCCTAGCTATGAGGGGTGTTCATAGCATATACCTTGTTTTGCTATGCTTTCTAGTGAGGGTAGGTCTATGTTTTTGTTTGGGTTAGTTTTTCTATGCCGTGGATGCCAACATGGGGCTATGCTAGTTTGTCCCTATTGGATTTGTCAACTATGTTTTATGGCTTCCTCTCGATTTTTTGTTTTTTTAGGTGGCCCTTGTTTCAGCCTTCCCCTTATGGCTTGTGTAAAGGACTATGTGCATGTGTGGTGTTTTTTTTTCTTTTTTTAATGGATGTACAGGTTTGGTTTTTGGGGTGGGCCATTTGGCTATCCAGCCTTGGTTTTTTGGCGGTTGGTGCCTTCTATTGCTTGTAAATGGGTAGTCTCTCCAGCTACAGTGCTATTTTGTTCTATATTGGCATTTGTATTATATGATGTGCACAATAGTTTCTTTGGGGCTATTCCTGCTTCGGTTTTGATGCCCGGTAATGGACGTCGTTTAGTTTCCATAGGCGTGGCGTCCTATTTTAGCATTTCGCCATCTTGTTAAATGTGGCAGCAGGTTCGGATAAACAGTCTCAGCTTCTGTTGGCTGCATCCTTTCTTTGATTGGTTGTGTTTTTTGCATCCTCTGTTTTGTGGCTTTCAGCAATTGGCTTCTCTGATGGATAATCTCCTGATAGTGGCGGCTGAAGTGGTTCTTAAATGTAGTTTATATTGGCTTCTCTGATGGTTTATTTTAGCTGTAGTGGTGCTTGATTATTTATGGTTGTCTCCACTATTTTGTGGCTTTTTTCGGTTTACGTTCGGTTTTTTGTCTTGGTTCTATAGTTTGTCGTTGTGTTTTGTTTGGTGATGCTGATTCCCCGCCCATTACTTTGTCAAATTATGGCCGGGGCATCGCCCTTTGCCTTTGTTTTTTGGTTATGGCTGAGCCTAAAGCTTGTATTTTGATGTAGCTTTGGGTTTTGGTTTTGTGGTTGCTTTCATTTTTAGGGTTTGTAAGGCCTGAGGTTGTGCCCACTGTATCCTTGTAATTTTTTATTTTCTTTTATGTCACAGTTATTTATCCAAAAGAAAAATTATCTTATTTAATTTCATTTTCAGCAACAAACTTTAATCTAAAGATCAACACGTTTATTAGCTGGCATCTTTTCTCCAATTAAGTCTTTAACCGTATTTTCAAACGTCAAGAACACGATCAAAGTTTTGGCTTTGTTTTTGTGTTCTTCAAACCCTAATTGTGTAATAACCTGTACTCTAGAAATCAATAAAAATACGAAGCACGTCCAATTTAGCTTTTTGACTTAGCTAATTTAGCTTCCCAGAATAATATAAGATCTGAAAAGTTATTCCTAACAAAGCCTTCTAAATAAAATTTAAATTAGAAATTAATAGAAAAATTCGCTAATTTTTGATAATCACAAAAAATTTAAAACACGTAGTTAAAAAAAATTTGTTAAGATTTCGTTAACACGATAATTCACAAAAGAGCATTAAAAGTTTATATTAAATATTTGGGAATTTTTCTAAACATAAAATTTTGCATCAAAAATTTAAACGATACGAAATATCTCCAAAAGTTGACGCGTGTTACCATGTGTCAACTTCCAACAGTGAGTGGCTAATGTCACACCCCGCTCCCACAAGGTACTCAACGTCTGCGGTGGGACGTGAAACCCACAAACTCTTTATGGACTTAAAGAAAACTAAACAAGACAAAGAGTAGTCAAGAATAAAAACATTCACGCAATGAACGATTTTCAAAAACATACTTCCATTCATAGATACTTATAAACATAACTTCATGGGATACTCCATCCTATATATCAAAAACTACTAAAACTTCACTTCATTACATCATGTCTTACAAGACATATTACAAAAATATCAAAAGATGTCATCTAGTTTCGAACTCAACCCTAAAAGACATTAACAGTGGTGGACCAACTTCAATGAGTTCCTGTTAGCTGCAACCACAAAGGTTACAAGAGAGTACACTTAGTATTAAATTGAACAATGATAAAACAACCACTTGGTTTAAAAAAACATCATTGAGAAAATAGTTCATCATGCTTTATACAAGAAAGTGATAACGCTGCATTCACAAGTTATAAAATTTTGTCATCTTATAAACATAGAGTTTAACAACAACAACTTCATTAACTCATAACTAGACCCAATAGTGTCCAAGTAGTTGTTTACCTAACGACCGGGAGTTCCAACGGT
Source organism: Heliamphora exappendiculata (assembly GCA_034768845.1). NCBI lineage: Eukaryota > Viridiplantae > Streptophyta > Magnoliopsida > Ericales > Sarraceniaceae > Heliamphora > Heliamphora exappendiculata. The sequence goes on along the minus strand of JAOTRH010153436.1, from coordinate 32,360 downwards.
ACCATAACTTCAATTCACAAAACACAGATTAGCACATTTCGGAAGGAAGACCACTATTTATTTAGCACAAGTGATATGTGCAAAACCCGAGACTTAGCTCGTAATGCCTTTGATGGCTAATAACCCCTTTACTGGGCAAACATTCCCTTAAGGGATAAAAAAACCCATGCCGGGTAACCTCGCCTAACAGAATGTAAAAACCCATACTGGTTATCCTTGTCACGCCCCAAACTCCGGGTCATGTGAAACACTCCAAGCAACCAAGCATACACCCAACCCGAGAATACACTCTCAAAGTAAAGCATACATGCATTAAATAAATATCCGCTAAAAAGCTTACATTACACGGTCCCAACATTGGAAAAACATGTAAACGTACATGATACAGAAAGAACAAAAAAGGAAGACTACAGATCTTTTGCCTCTCCAGCAACCCCAAATCAACCTGCGTGACCGGTACCTAACAAACATTTCAAATCTCACACTGTGAGCCAAAGCTCAGTAGAAACTAGACAAAATATGAAATATAAGCTAAACATGCTAGGAAAACGAGGTGCAATTTTTGACTCTCTTTCATGTCTTTAAAATAATTTTCACATGCAAACGTAAAAGCGAGGTTAAGAACCATTGTTGACTCACAAGAGCCTTGAAAACAGTTTAAAAATGGTTTTTATGCGACGACTCACACAGGTCGTAAAAATAACTTGAAATTGGTTTTATCCGTCCCACAATGCATTACATGCAATCCATGTACCTTCTTGGACTTTCACCGAGGGACTACAGCCCCCGTCTAATGCACCTTCTCGGCCTCTCGCTGAAGGACCTCAGCCCCTATGAATGCACTTTCTCAGCCTCTAGTCGAAGGACCTCATCCCCAACGAATGCACCTTCTCGGCCTCTCGCTGAAGGACCTCATCCCCAACACATGCACCTTCTCGGCCTCTCGCCGAAGGACCTTAACCCCAATGAACACACCTTCTCAGCCTCTTACCGAAGGATCTCAGTCCCAACAAACGCATTCTTAACCAGAGTTAACATTCACAGAACCACATGTCCATCTATCCAATTCCATATACATATACATAAATAAACCAAGGTTTTAATGCATAAGACCACGTACAAACATTACATTTTACAAACTACGTCACATGCTACAGACGCGACTCACGCTACACTTGCAATCCATGCAACATGTACCACATGCCTCCGCTCTTCAGATCCCACATATACGTGCATATCACAACTCTGAGTTTTAAAACATAAAACCACGTTACACGTAACGACATCAAAGCCATATAATTCATCTACATGATCCATACATAAACTAGAGTTATAAATGTATACATCCATGTATAAATTTCACATCATGACGCTACCCATCATATAACCCAACATTCATTCACATGGACAACTTAGAACTAGGAAAAAGATATTTGGCTAAAAAACCAACGCATAATACGCTTTATAGATTTTTGCGTCAGGCCACCACCGCTCGAGCGCGCAACCATCGCTTGAGCGGTCCCCTACCGACATACATCTCTGCCACACCACTGCTCGAGCGCTCAACCACCAGTTGAGCGATCATCGCTGGGTGAAAAACCAAATGAAGAGATAAAACCAAACCTTCGGATGCAACGATGCACTAACCGCCATAAACACAATTGTGCACTAACACCCCGCATCTAACCATGGAGCACACACGCCCAACAAAAACTCACGATGCCCACACGTGCCCAACACAAACCCACGACGCCCACACGCGCCTAACACAACCCCATATGCCACATACCCGACACAAACAACAAACCTACATAACACGACCTAACCAAAGGCCAACACAAACCTCGCACAAAATGGTTCTCACGAAAACCCCATCTCTAGAAAGAACACCGAACCCAACACGTCCTGCACCCAACGATGCTCCAACCACCACGCACACAACCATGCCCTAACACCCCGCATGAAATGACCAACATCTTTTCCCTGGCTCCAATTGAAAGGACCCCATAATCCCACCAACTGAAAAGTCACTAGAGGAGAGTAGTCGATCGAGCCCCATAACTTAATCGACCGAGAGGCCACCACAGGACCATTAAAATAGCAAAATGCCCCAAGGAAAAAGAAACTTGATAAAAAGTTCCAATAAGGATAAAAAATAACATTTTCCAAAGCATTCGACCAAAAATGGGTGAAAAATGGTTAAGAAATTTTGACATACCCTCACTATTTTGATCATATCTTTTTTCCATAATAAGACTTTTACTGTTAGAGAGGTGTCATTGGAAAGCGGACTTTTGGGGCTTCAATTTGAGTATAAGAAAGACCCAATTTTGAGTCCGAACGAGGGAGATATGATCAAATAAAAATGGCCATGCGCAGCTAGTCCGCTAGAGCAAACGTCGGGCGCTCGAGTGCCGTAGGCACCCGAGAACAACTCATATTTTCCCATGTTTTGTGTTCTAAGCCCCTAAACTCTCAAACACTCACTATGATGCTTCAAAACACACATAAACCTACCAATTTGCATATTTTCGGCACCCACAGACATACACGAACTCAAACCATCAAGAACCACCAAAAGAAACATTCAAAACCCGGTTCTATCCAATCGAAACAACACAAAAACCCCCCATTTAAACCAAAACCCGGTTGTTTTGAAACATAAATTGATTTTTCATACATTTTTAACCGGTAAAAATACACACGATTACACGTAACACCCTTATAAGACATGAGAGTCTAGGATTCTACCTCGTTGAGTCAAAAACTCGATGCCTCGATCCATCTGCCAGAATAAAATTTGGTCTGGATGAACGTGTAGCCCACTGTGCGAATAGCAGGGATCCGCTGTTGGATCGTCGAAAACTGAGCCTTGGGCCCCTGAGAAGTTAGAGAGAAGGCAGAGAGAAAAAAAAACTTAGCTTGTAAGTTTTGAAACTATCTTTTGAAAATATCTAACGCGAGATATTTATAGGGCACAAAAATATCTTTTTTTTATTAGACCCGCATCACAGCGCCAAACGACCCCGGGAACCAACCCCGCATGTATATCTAAACCCGAATATGAATAAAAACACATATGAACACGCTGTAATGAAAATGATAAACACGCGTCGAGAAACGTCGAAAAAGAAAATGGGTCAAGGTCTCCAAACTCTACCCCCCTTAAATGAATTTCGTCCCTGAAATTCAGCACTAGGTTAAAAGAAAACAACTACGTAGATCACAATTGACACCGGCACAGGAGATGGTCAACCGAGCCATTCCTAGGATATTGTCAAACAAGGTCAGGCATCCTAAACAACGGCTAACTATCTCAAAGACATGGGATCTATAACTCACCCCAACCTCACATCCTCACCAACCGCTGCCTCAACACAGCACACCACCCCACAGAGTCCACCACAAACTCCAAACCCACGACCACAGCCTCGAACACAGCCTCGCCCTCTCCGCACAGACATCATATCTATATGAATAGAAAGAAAGAACATAAGATGAAACACATTGCATGAACATAAACACAAACGACATAAGCAAGCTAACACATAGCCACATAGATTCATGCCTAATAAACCCCACATACCGAGGAGAATCGACAAGAATGACGCGTCAATTTGGATAACCTACTTAGATTCCCTACTAGAATTCACGTTAGCTAAACGTGTTCATAACTTGACTCCCAAGTTTGTTAATCCAAACGCCTAAAGGTAAGACTACTTAATCTTAAGGTTCAATCCCCATGCTCACATATACACAACATTCACACACTTAACATGCTAACACGTTCATACAATTAAAGCATCTAAACACATGCAATTAAGCACATGCAATCAACCACACACAATGATGCACTCTCTTTCCACGGCTCTTAGGTATTCGAACCTAGAGCTTTGATATCATTTTGTTACGCCCCAAACTCTGGGTCACGTGAAACACTCCAAGCAACCAAACATACACCCAACCCGAGAATACACTCTCAAAGTAAAGCATACATGCATTAAATATATATCCGCCAAAAGGCTTACATTACACGGTCCCAACACCGAAAAAACTTGTAAACATACATGATACATAAAGAACAATAAAAGAAGACTACAGATCTTCTGCCTCTCCAGCAACCTCGAATCAACCTGCGTGATCGGTACCTAAAAAATATTTTAAATCCCACACTGTGAGCCAAAGTTCAGTAGAAACTAGACAAAACATGAAATATAAGCTAAACATGCTAGGAAAACGAGGTGCAATTTTTGACTCTCTTTGAAGCTTTTAAAACAATTTTCACATGCGAACGGGAAAGCGAGGATAAGAACCATTGTTGACTCACAAGAGCCCTGAAAACAGTTTGAAAATAGTTTTTATGCCACGACTCACTTGGGTCGTAAAAATAACTTGAAAATGGTTTTATCCGTCCCACAATGCATTACATGCAATCCATGTACCTTCTCAGACTTTCACCAAGGAACTGCAGCCCCCATTTAATGCTGCTTTTCAGCCTCTCGCCGAAGGACCACAGCCCCAACGAATGCACCTTCTCGACCTCTCGCGAAAGGACATTAGCCCCAACGAACGCACCATCTCGACCTCTCGCCAAAGGACCTCATCCCCAATAAATGCACCTTCTCAGCCTCTCACCGAAGGACCTCAGCCCCAACAAACGCCTTATTAACCAGAGTTAACATTCACAGAACCACATGTCCATCTATCCCATTCCATACACATGCATAAATAATCCAGGATTTTAATGCATAAACCACGTCACATGCTACTCACGCTACACTTTCAATCCATGCAACATGTACCACATGCATTCGCTCTTCAGATCCCACACATATGTGCATATAACAACTCTGAGTTTTAAAGCATAAAATCACGTTACACATAACAACATCAAAGCCATGTAATTCATGTACATCATTTATACATAAACTAGAGTTATAAATGCATAAATCCACGTATAAATTTAACATCATGATGCCACCTGCCATATAATCTGACATCCACTCAAATGGATAACTTAGAACTAGGAAAAATTTATTTGGCACAAAAACCAACGCATAACTAGCTTTATAGATTTTTGCACCATGTGAGACCCCAACCCGTTTTATTTTATAAATGATTGAGTGTTGATGGGGTAAGAATTAAAACTTGAGCTTGGGTACGCATGAAAGGTATGTTAGAGAAAAAATATGAGGTTCTAATGGATGTTTGGACAAAAATATGTGAAAATTGTGTGAAAGAAAGTGACATGCCATCACTAATTTGGTCATAACATTTTGTACAAAATGAATTTTGGTATGAGATTTGAACCATTCGAAAGTAGACTTCTGGGGATTCAGTTTGAGCACAGGAACGACTCTATTTGGAGTTTGGATGAAGGAGATATGCTCGTTTGAAGTCGGACCAAAAGTGCAGTCGCAGTAGAGACCGATCGAGCGTCCTGAGACCGCTCGAGCGGTCTATGACAGACAGAGGTTATAAATGTCCATTTTTGGACTGGTTTTTCTATATTTTCTTCTCTCATCTCTCTCTAAAAGCTTAAGAGTGAGCTAGGGTTTAGTTTTGGGGGTCCTTGAGAGTTTCCATGTTCGTTGGGGGTGAAGATCTTACCGTTTCCTTATGTGAGCGGCCGTTGGAGAGCGTGGATATACATTGGAAGCTCCTTTGAAGTTGCGTGTGTTGGGCTTGGGCGACTCGGAGCTCACGCGGGACTTGATTCTTGATGGAAGGTCCTCTTTGAGGTAGGATCTAGACTCTCTCTTGTGATTTGATTATGATTTGTGTTGAATGTTTTCTTTAGAGAAAATCCTAGCATGTTATATGCATGGAACTAAGACTTAAGTGTGGGTATTTGGAGAAATTGAGATGTGTGAATCTTATGTTGGATGTTCGGAAAGTGCCATTCTTGGAAATGATTAAAAACTGAAAAGATGGGGTTTTGTTACATTGATGAAAGTTACAAAGGATTAAAATATTGGAATTATGGGTTGAGAAATGTAATTGTATACAAAATGAACTAATGTTGGTAATCTCTCAAAATGCAAGATTTTCGAGTTATTTGAGAAATTTGGGATGTTAAGGAAATAGTAAATCTTGATTTGTTTAGAATTTATTGTACCAAAAAGGTTTTCAGTTGGGTATTTGCTTCACTTAAACCTTTATGCCCGAGGGAGATTTTAACTTGTTTTATTACTCTTTTTAAAAGTAAAATTCTTGGCCCAAAGCATGTTAAAAAATGTGAAAATTCTTTTAAGCATTAAAGATAAAAAAAAATTGGCTTGAAAAAGAATCAGGAGCACGACCGATCGATAGACCATTCAGGCGGTCTATCGGGCAATCTTTTGGCACTCTCGGTTCTTTGGTGCAGGTGAGAGACGGCTCGAGCGGTCTTCTCACCGATCGAGCGGTCTGGGTTATTTTTTAAAATTTTGATGTTTTTCTTAAATGTTTGGATCTTGGATACCTTAGCCCTAATTTCCTAAAATACATGTTTTTACATTGATTAAAACCCTGGTTGGGCCCCTTTGAAATATTTTAAATTTGTTGTTTCTTTGGAAAAGAAAGAATATAATAATAAGAATGATAATAATAAACTAAACTTAGGCGAGTATGGAATATGAAGTGGGGTAGTTGTGGTGAGGCATGGATGGAAAGATTAAATGGATTTTAAATTTATTTGTATATATCTAAGATGGGTGCTACCCTTTCAAATTAGATGCATACTAATGAATTTAATCTTGTGTTGAAGCATGATGACATTGCTTAATAATATGAGGATTATGAGAATTTGCATGCTGAAGTAAAGATGCATAATGCATGAGATATGAAAGACATCTTGAAATACTTGAACGGAATTTGTTTTGACGATAAAGTGGAAATTTTAAATTGTGGAATGTGCATAATGAGGGGATACGGTCCTGCGGTGAAAGCCCGTAAAGGTTCTTGTATAATGAGAGGCTGCAGTCCTATAGTGAAAGCCCGCGAAGATTTACATTCAAAGATTAAATGTGAAAACTAAACACTTGATTTCAATGAACCGTATGGGTTGATGTGAATTAAGTTGGCCTGGCGGGTCGGCGGTAAAAGACCAGAAACTTGCGCAAGATGGGGACCATATGCCCACGGGTTAGCCCCCGAAATATGGTGTTGTGTCGTGGTGAGTTATAGAGCTATCTATTACCCAATGGCTTCGCGTAGCCTATTGGGGGAATAGGGAGTGGTTTCTATAAGCTGCGCCTGACGCCGGTTAATTATTGTGAAACGGTTTTTGTGATAAATCGGGTAATGAAAATGCGATTTGGTTTTTGTGAAAAATTGGGTATCGAGAATAAATGTGAAAGAAAGGAATATGTGGAAAGAGGTTACATGAATGAATAACTTGGTGTGCGTGGAAATAAATAGTGAATTTATGAAACTTGTTTTTTTATTCTGGTTGCACTCATCACACCTCACAAATCATGCTTAGCATAGGGTTAGTCTTTATCCTACGGGCTTCTACTCATGTATGTATACAAAACCATTTCAGGTTGAGGATTCGGGATGATACCACGGCAGAGGATGCATCTGGGGAAAAGGCTATGAGGAAGAGCTAATATTTGTTTGTATTTACATTATAATTGTACAGAAAGTGAAGTGAATAATTGTAATAATATCAGTGTAGTAAATAAACTCCCGGAAGTTCAAAATTTTGTTTAGCCTTTGTGACACATGTGTATATTGTGAGAATAAAATGTTTTATTTATAATTGCTTAAAGGAAATAAAGTGTTGTTATTAAGAAAGTCATTGTCGATAGGTTACATGTGGGATAATTTGGGTTGTGTCCACGAGTTCCTGGGGTTCGGGCCGTTACAAATGGTATTAGAGCTCTTGGTTCGATTACCTAAGAGCCGTGAGAATAATGATGACCTATAGGTGTGACTTTTTGATGAGATTAGGCACCACTACACGGCATGATTTGTGTACTTGCATGGGTTTGCGATTGAATTGTGTTGTGCATGTTTTGTGTTTATATAATCATGGAGGGTTGAGTCTTAGGGTGATGTGGCATGCTATTTGGCGTCCGGTAAACTACTTTGGGATTCAAAATAGAAAAGCATTTGGGCGACATTCTTTCTATGAGAAATCTAAATTAGTTGCCCGGATTGTCGCGCTACTTTGAGGCTTTCCCTCGATCTGTGAATGTGTGTTGATGTGATGTGGTTAGGTGGCGGGTAGGGTGTAGCTTTATCTTAGACGGTTAAGTTAAGTTTAACCTCGTTTGAGTTGTGATAGTCTTGTTATAAGAGTTATGCTCGTAGGGATAAGACGAGTGTGATCCGAATGATGATGTGCGATTTGAGAATGTGACCCAGTGGTCAGTGATTGTGGTGGGTGTAAGCTTGTAGGATGAGTACTAATTATTTAGTGTATGTTGTGTCTCTATGAATTGGGATGGCTGTAGTAGTTGCCCGTTGTGTGTTGTGCCACTATTAGCTTGATGAATGAGCATCGTAGGGCATTTAAAATCATTTGAAGGTTGTTTGTTGCAATTAGATATGAAGTGTGGTTTTGAGCGTGTTGATGATTATGTACATCATGAGTCGTGCTATGTCTTGAGTTGTACTATGTCATAAGCTGTATGCCTCGAGATTAGGTATAGACGGGAGCGTAATAATCTCTGGCCTAAGGTGTGTTAGAAAGTCTGAGCTTAGACTGTGTTTGAGGTGTCCCTTACCCCATGGGGTGTTGTTAGTAGCTATCATAATGCCAGATAGTTTTGAAAGTCTATAGATGACCAGCGAGTTTCTTTTGAGGCGTATTGTTAAGTAACATCTTTTGGTAGGAGTTGGGAGTTGTGCGATGATGAGCAAGTGGGTTGGAGATGTTGTCGACGGGTAGATTTTTGAGTGATGTACATGTATAGGAAGATGTATGTTGGTAATAGTTGCAATGTGAGGAATGATGATTCGAGGTTATTTGAGAAGTTACACGGAATAGAGTTTTGTGACTTGGGTTGTCATTTTCTAGATGAAGAGACTATGTGGGACAACTGGTGTAGGGTGAAAATGTGAATGTGAGTATGTGAGATTTGAAGGGCATGTGGTAGATATTGTCGGTGCAGTTGACTCGGTCGTTATAGGACAACGTGTGGATGGACAAAAATTCCTTAAGAGGATGATGGTTGTGGTTGGTATTTGGCTTAAAGTCTAGAAGTGGTGGTGTTGTGTTACCCTTAGAGGGTGAGTGATAGGATGGTGCCTGTGGTCTAGAATTGATAAGCGAGGTTTGTTTTGTTCGTGTGGCATGTGATTACTTTCATGTTTGGATAGTTATGTGCCGATGGTACTAGCGAAGTGGCATCAGAGACATGTGTTACCGATTAATGTTTTGTGTTTCAATGGGTGTACCAGAGTTGTGAGCTCGAGACTATGACGTGGCTTTGTCTACCCGTTTGGTTGTTACCTAGCTTTTTGGATTCGAGTTAGTGTGACGTGACTCGCAAGGAGATGTTCTAAAGTGATGTGAGTATGTATGGCGTTATGCATTGATAGATAGACAGTGAGAGACTTTGTGGACACGTGAGATGCGTCGTTAGGAGGTGGAGGAGTGAATAACGGTTGAAATTCGTAAGTGAAGATCTGAGTATGAGGATCTAATGTGACGAGAAAACGTTTGTATTAAGATGTCCAGTGTCTTTACAAGGACTAGTGGTTAACCTTCTTAATTGAGTGAGTAATGGTGACCCAAAGAGATAGTGACATGGAGTGAGAGCTTAAAGCTAACTCGTGATTTCCTAGCTAGAGAAATATTTTATGGTTGATTGACCAGTGCGATTAGTTTTTTTTTTATAGGAATAAAGCATTGGAATTGTAGGAGTGTGAGTCTGTTTACCCGTGAGTCCGTTTGCTTTACCTTCTGAACCCGCGCGTTTGGATAATATTTTTGGAAATGTAATTTCATTTGTGCGGGATGTTAATAACTTTGACTCTCATTGAGAGAGAATGATCTTAAGGGAGTTTAATGATTGAGTTTGAGATGGTTAGTGGATACTTATGATTGATTTTGTAGCTAGTTGATTGTGTGGAGTCTTATCTTGGATAATGGGATGGAATTGTGGTTAACGATAGAGGATGGAATAGAAGACGAAGGATTAGAGGAAAAATGTTCTTGTGTATTCCAGGTGGATTAAGCGAGTTTTTCTCTAGAAGTGGATGTTTGTGCAGTTGATCACAGATGAGCATCTTATCAGCTTCAGTGATGGCAATGTTAGCCTAAGCAGGATAACGACGTGGGACCAAGGTGGATGGTCGTCATATGATCCTCAGAACTTGAGTAAGGTTTGTGTGTGAAACTTATGACTTCATGTGGTATGGTGTTGCTGGGGTTGTAATAGAGATTGTTGATGGTTAATGAGGTGGTGTTGGGCTTGAGATCAGCGCTAAATTTTGGGGATGAAATTATTTTAAGGGGGGAAGAGTTATGAGACTCTGACCCGTTTTATTTTAGAAATGATTAAGTGTTTATGGGAGTAAGAAGAAAAAATTGAGCTTAGTGATGTTTTGAGCTTGGGTACGAATGAAAGGAATGTTAGAGGAAATATATGAGGTTCTAATGGATGTTCGGACAAAAATATGTGAAAATTGTGTAAAAAAAAATGACATACCTTCACTAATTTTGTCATAACGGTTTCTACAAAAATAATTTTGGTATGAGGTTTGAACCATTGGAAGGTAGACTTCTGGGACTTTAGTTTAAGCACAAGAACGACCATATTTGGGGTTCGGATGAAGGAGATATGCTTATTTAAAGTCGGACCAAAAGTGTAGTGGCAGCAGAGATAGATCGAGCGGTTCTAAGACCGCTCGAGCGGTCTGTGACGGACATAAGTTATAAATGTCAATTTTTGGGCTGGTTTTGTTATATTCTCTTCTCTCATCTCTCTCTAAAAGCTTAAGAGTGAGCTAGGGTTTAGTTTTGGGGGTCCTTGAGAGTTTTCAAGTTCGTTGGGGGTGAAGATCTTGCCGTTTCCTTACGCGAGCGGCCGTTGGAGAGCGTGGATATACATTGGAAGCTCCTTCGAAGTTGCGTGTGTTGGGCTTGGGCGACTCAGAGCTCACGCGAGACTTGATTCTTGATGGACGATCTTCTTTGAGGTAGGATCTAGACTTTCTCTTGTGGTTTGATTATGATTTGTGTTGAATGTTTTCTTTAGAGAAAATCCTAGCATGTTATATGCATGGAATTATGACTTAAGTGTAGGTATTTGGAGAAATTGAGATGTGCGAATCTTATGTTGGATGTTCGGAAAGTGTCATTCTTGAAAATGATTAAAAATCGAAAAGATGGGGTTTTGTTACATTGATGAAAGTTACTAAGGATTGAAATATTGGAATTATGGGTTGATAAATGTAATTGTATACAAAATGAACTAATGTTGGTAATCTCTCAAAATGCAATATTTTCGAGTTATTTGAGAAATTTGGGAAATAGAAAATCTTGATTTGTTTAGAATTTATTGTACTAAAAAGATTTTCGATTGGGTATTTGCTTCACTTAAACCTTTATGCCCTGAGAGAGATTTTTACTTAGTTTATTCCTCTTTTTAAAAGTAAAATTATTGGCCCAAATCATGTTAAAAGATGTGAAAATTCTTTTAAGCATTAAAGATAAAAAAAAATATTAGCTTGAAAAAGAATCAGGAGCACGACCGGTCGATAGACCAGCGGTCTATCAAGCGGTCTTTTGGCACTCTCGGTTCTTTGGTGCAGGTGAGAGACCACTCGAGCAGTCTTCTCATCGATCGAGCGGTCTGGGTCATTTTTCAAAATTTTGATGTTTTTCTTAGCGGTTTGGATCTTGGATACCTTGGCCCTAATTTCCTAAAATACTTATTTTTACATTAAATAAACCCTCAGTTAGGCCCCTTAGAAAGATTTTAAACTTGTTGTTTCTTTGGAAAAGAAAAAGATTAATAATAAGAATGATAATAATAAACTAAACTCAGGCAAGTTTAGAATATGAAGTGGGGTAGTTGTGGTGAGGCATGGCTGGAAAGATTAAATGGATTTTAAATTTATTTGTATATATCTAAGATGGGTGCTACCTTTTCAAATGAGATGCATACTAATGAATTTAATCTTGTGGTTAAGCATGATGACATTGCTTAATAATATGAGGATTATGAAAATTTTCATGCTGAAGTAATGATGCATAATGCATGAGATATGAAAGACATTTTGAAATACTTGAACATAATTTGTTTTGGCGATAAAGTGGAAAATTTGAAATGTGGAATATGCGTAATGAGGGGCTACGGTCCGGCGGTGAAAGCCCGCGAAGGTTCTTGCATAATGAGGGGCTGCGGTCCTGCGGTGAAAGCCCGCGATGGTTTACATTCAAAGATTAAATGTGACAACTAAACACTTGATTTCAATGAACCGTATGGGTTGATGTGAATTAAGTTGGCGTGGCGGGTCTATGGTGAAAGACTGAAAACTTGCGCAAGATGGGGACCACATGCCCACGGGTTAGCCCCTAAAATGTGGTGTTGTGTCATGGTGAGTTATAGAGCTATCTATTACCCAATGGCTTCGCGTAGCCTATTGGGGGAATAGGGAGGGGTTTCTATAAGCTGCGCCTGACGCCGGTTCATTATTGTGATACAATTTTTTTGATAAATCGGGTAATGAAACTGCGATATGGTTTTTGTGAAAAATTGGGTATCGAGAATAAATGTGAAAGAAAGGAATATGTGGAAAGAGGTTACATGAATGAATAACTTGGCGTGCGTGGAAATAAATCGTGAATTTATGAAACTTGTATTTTTATTCCGGTTGCACTCTTCACACCTCACAAATCATGCTTAGCATAGAGTTAGTCTTTAACCTACGGGCTTCGGCTCATGTATGTATACAAAACCATTTCAGGTTTAGAGGATCCAGGACGATACCACGGCAGAGGATTCATGTGGGGAAAAGGCTATGAGGAAGAGCTAATATTTCTTTGTATTTACATTATAATTGTACAGAAAGTGAAGTGGATAATTGTAATAATACTAGTGTTGTAAATAAACTCTCGAAAGTTAAAAATTTTGTTTAGCCTTTGTGACACATGTCTATATCGTGAGAATAAAATGTTTTATTTATGATTGCTTAAAGGAAATAAAGTGTTGTTATTAAGAAAGTCATTGTTGATAGCTTACAAGTGGGATAATTTGGGTTGTGTCCATGGGTTCAGGCCGTTACACACCAAGCCACCACTGCTCGAGCGCGCAACCATCGCTCGAGTGGTCCCCTACCGACCTACATCTCTGCCACACCACTGCTCGAGCGATCATCGCTGGGTGAAAAACCAAACGAAGAGACAAAACCAAACCCCCATACACAACGATGCACTAACCACCATAAACACAACTGAACACCAACACCCCGCATCTAACCATGCACTACATACACTCGACACAAACCCACGATGCCCACATGTGCCCAACATAAACCCACGATGCCCACATGTGCCCAACACAAACCTACGACGCTCACACACGCCTAACACAACCCTAAAAGCCACACACCCGACACAAACAACAAACCTACAGAACACGACCTAACCAAAGGCTAACACAAACCTCCCACGAAACGATTCTCACCAAAACCCCATCTCTAGAAAGAACACCGGACCCAACACATCCCGCGCCTAACCATGCACCAACCACCACACACACAATCGTGCCCCAACACCCTGCATGAAATGACAAACACCCTCTATGTGGCTTCAATTAACAAGACTACACAATCTCACCAATTAAAAAATCATTAGAGGAGAGCAATCAATCGAGCCCCATAACCCAATTGATCGAGAGGCCACCACACGACCATCAAAACACCAAAATGCCCCAAGGAATAAGAAATTTGATAAAAAGTTCCAATAAGGATGAAAAATAACCTTTTCCAAAGCATTTGGCCAAAAACATGTGAAAAACGGTTAAGAAATTTTGACATACCCTCACTATTTTGATCATAACATTTTTCACAAAATGAGTTTTATTGTGAGAGAGGTGTCATTGGAAAGAAGACTTTCGGGGCTTAATTTGAGTACGAGAACGACCCAATTTCGAGTCTAAATGAGGGAGATATGATCAAAAGAAAATAGCCCTGTGCAGCGAGTCTGCTCGAGCGAACATCGGGCGCTCGAGTGTGCAGGCTCCCGAGAACAACCCAGCTTTTCCCCTATTTTGTGTTCTAAGTCCCAAAACACTCAAACACTCACTATGATGCTTCAAAACACACATAAACCTACCAATTCGCATATTTTTGACACCCACGGACATACACGAAATCAAACCATCAAGAACCACCGAAAGAAAGATTCAAAACCCGGTTTCATCCAACGAAACAACACAAAAACCCCTTTTTAAACCAAAATCCGATTCTTTTGAAACATAAATCGATTTTTCATGCATTTTAACTGGTAAAAACACACACGATTACACGTGGCACCCTTATAAGACACGAGAGTCTAGGATTCTATCTCGTTGAGTCAAAAACTAAACGTCTCGATCCACGTGCAAAATCAAACTTCGTTGGAACAAAATTCTATCTCGATGAATGCGTAGCCCACCGTGCCAATAACAGGGATCCGCTGTTGGATCATCAAAAACCGAGCCCCGAGCCCCCGAAAAGTTAGAGAGAAGGCAGAGATTAAAAAGAAAACTTAGCATGCACGTTTTGAAAATATCTAACACGAGATATTTAAAGGCCACGAAAATATCTTTTTTTTTATATCTGTATCCCAACGCCCAACGGCCCCGAGAACCAACCCCGCATGCATATATAAACCCAAGCATCCATAAAAATGCATATGAACACGCTGTAATGAAAACAACAAACACGCGTCGAGAAACGCCGAAAAAGAAAAAAGGTTAGGGTCTCACAATCTTCCCCTAACGGGAATAACAAGCCGGATACTCTCATAACTTGGCACTTTAGACAACAAATGAATTATCATTCATTATTCACCACACATGCTTCCTCAAAAAGTATAGATAGCATAACCAAAATAGCATAGCATTTAAAAATAAATAACCACATGCTATTATTCAAAACTCATGTCTTCATAACATAAACATGGAAGCATTTTAAAAAGATATAATACAAGTTCAATTGATCAAGATAATATCTAAACACTCTCACCGTGTTAAATGGTATGTAAACACCTCCTCTAAAAGGATCCAAAATTCAAATCTCCAATGATAATATCCCGGTGCCTAACAAGTAATCGAAACATTACATAAACATTGGACACTATCTCCTATTATCAAACGTTAAAGGATTGATTTGGGTTTTTGGGTTGATTTTATGGTTGATAGCTCAAATCTTATTCTTTTAAGTCTTTGAAGAAAAACTTATTATTTATGATGTTTTATTAAGCCCTTGGAGTCAAACAAACATGTGCCAAGACTTGAACTCACTCATGGCAACCAAATCACTTTCTAAGTATTGCTCTTGTTAAACAAAATATTCAGAATTTGTTAGTCTCACTGTAAAATACATTTAAAATACTTTACGTCATTCGTTTGCTACAAGATTTTATTGGATGATAGATATACTTGTTAGGAACATTTTTCATGAGAAAGCTAAGCTCAAATGTGCTTCTAAACATGGGGCAAAAATTCGTTTAATAGAAAAAGTCCAAAAACGATACTGTTTGATAAAATCAAGTTTTAGGAAAATTCTTCAGGTAAAATCACTCTAAATAAATTTTAAATGAAAGATAACTAAAAAATATAGCTCTGGACATTAAGCTTGATTTGAGGGGATGTTTCTGAAAGTTTCAAAATATTGTTAGAGTGGACTATTTTTCTGCTCATTTCGGGTACTTATACATCATTTGGGGCTCAACAAAAAATCACACATTCTAATAGTAACCTCATGAAGCTCCAATAGAAATAGGTTTTGAAAAAGACACTGTACGGTCCCACAAAAATTTTAGGTAATTCTAAAATGGTGGGTTTTTCTTTATTTTTCTTCGGTAGACTTGTTGCTACTCTTGTTTAACTTGTATTTTGGGTCCATATATGTTATTTAACATCAGAAATCAGTATATTCCAGAGGTCTTAACATCCTTATAGCATACTTGTCTACCTCATAGAAAAGAAATCAAAATGCCAGGCATTATTCCAACCACATCAATTCGGTAATCTCCAATTCGATTTGTTTTGAACCTTCTTATTTCTAATCTTATTCTTAGGTCTTTAAATCTTATTAAATGTTGTAGAAAGGGTTTAGAAGGGAAGATTAAAGACACTTTTAGGAGTGCCTTCCTCGAATTCTTGATCAATAGAAGCGAGGACTTAAGCTTTAGCCCTCCCGGGATCAACTTTCTTTCTTTCCTTCCTTCTTCTTTCCTTTTCTTCTTCTTCTTCAAAACTCACACACTCTCTCTCTCTCTCTTTCTAGGACCCTCTTAATAAAAAATCATCTTAAGGAAAATGGTGGAAATGAACTTCCATTTATAGTTTAATGGAAAGACTTGATGTGTAATTTTTAGGGACTTGTTTTGTGAGACCCTGAACCTTTGCATTTTGAGTTGTTTTTATATACATGACGTGTTTCTTTCAGTATATAAACAGCCTTGATGCATGAGTTATGCTTTAAAGTTATAGAACAGCATGTATAAATGTGTTATACGTTTTCTGGGGTTTGGTAGAGGCTTGTTTGGCTTGTGTTTGGACCAAAAACAAAGTTTTACGTCGAAAAACAAACTGTCCAGTAGTTCGGTTGACTGGAGGGCTTGGCCCAGTTGACTAGACCGAGAAATTTGGGTTCGGTTGACTGAACTCAGGGGTTCGATCGACCGGACAGAACCTTTTTGCCGTGTATATAAATATCCCATGGGCTGGAGATATTTATTAAAACCTTTCTTCCAGGCTAAGTTTCCCCTTTTCTCTGCCTTCTCTCTAGCTTTGAGGGCTCGAGGCTTGATTTTGGGTTGGTTCTTTTGTGGATCCTTACTATCGGGGCCGAGGGCTTCGCATCCATCTGGTCGAATTCTCGTTCTGACACCGTTGAATTTTTGAGACGTCGAGTTCTTGAATCTTTGAGCTAGGATTCTAGACCCTGCTACTGTATAAGGGTGATATATGTGATTATATGTGTTTTTATCGGATAAAAAATACATCAAATGTTATTTTCATGTGTAAATCTTATTTTTGGCTAAAAGTTAGTTTTTACGCCATTTCTTGGTTGTATACATGTTTCAGGTACGTGGTATCTGTAGTTTTCAAAAGAAAGTTTGAAAACGTAGTGTTTGTGAAAATGGTGAAAAACTTCTTTTTTGAGGATTAGAGCTAACCCACGAGGTTAAGTCTCACCTTTTAAATATTTTGCTGGAAATGGTTTAGATCTCCATTTTGATAGATTGGATCTCTTTTTATACATGTGTTGTATAAACTATTTTTTGGATTTTCGTAGTTGAGCTACGGTGAATTTTTAAACATTTTTCATAGATGTACCGTGACAGTAGATTTGTTGAGTTGGGCTTCTATTGCTCCTCGGTGGAAGTCCAGAAATGTGCGCAGCGTAGGTGCTCTGTACCTTTATGTTAGTCCCCGTAAATTGAGTGTGTGTGGGTGCTTTGTACCCTCGGGCTCAGATCCCGTAAATTAAGCAGTAGGTGCTCTGTACCTTCGATTATCTCCCGTAAATTGAGCAGTTCGGGTGCCTCCATTAATGGATTCGTTGTTGTGGCTCCATATAGAACTTGTCATTACTAAGCTTGTGGGTCTAGGGTAATGAACGAGAGTCTATAGTTGTTACCTTTGTCGATGTGGCAGAGTCGGTACATAGGATTGCATTTATATGTTTTCTCCTCGGCTGTGTTGCCTTAGTGGAGCTTACTGTTTATTTACAGCTTTCCCTTAACTGTGGCATGATATCTGCTAGGATGATATGCATAGTTTAAAGGATGGAAAATGTGAGGTTTTATGAGATAAAACCTTTTGAGACTCGTGTTAGTCTGATGGAAAAACTTGTGGTTTTATAAGGAAAACCTTTTTGGTTCCTGTGACTGAGCCCGTATGCTTGTGATTGCATAGCCTACTTTATAGTTTTACTGTCTGTTTTCTATTTGGCTTCGGCTCACGGTGTGGGATTTTGCTGCTAAACCTTTTTAGGTGAGCGTGAGGAGTTGGCCTAGATTCCTGTAGTGGCGAAAGACTAGTTATAGTTTCCTGGTTTTGAACATGCACTTATACATGTGATGCCTGTTTCAGAAGGCTGGTTTTGTACGCCTTGAGGTGATATACTTATTCATGTAAGAGATTGCATGTTTACAGTTTATGAGACTTGAACTGTGGGAATTTTTATCCAAATGATGTATATTTTTGATTTGATAGTTTTCTAGCTGCACATCTTATTTTCTAAAACGGTGTTTGGGTAAGCTTTCGCGTGACCCCGGTGTTTGTGGTGTGACATGTTTGGTAATTAATTAGAATAGGTTAGGAACTAATTTCATAATTATAATCTTGTAGGTTGATGTATTGTCAAGAGATGAATGATAAGGAGTTGGGAAGATTTTAGCGAAAATAAACTCTTTTAGCTAAAAAAATAAAGCAAAAAAGTTTTTAAAATATTCGGGAAGATAATTTGACACAAAAGGTGATTAATGTATGTAACTTACTTAATTTTCTAGAATTAACATTTTATTTTAGAATTAATTTATTAGAATGTAAAAATATTAAAACTATCTTAAACTGCTAAAGTTATACAGAAAAGTTCCAAAAAGCACAAGTCTTGCTTGGGCTCCAAAAGATAAATCTCTCAAATCCATCAAAAGTATAACAATTGTATTTTTTTTAGTACACATTTCAAGGTGGCCAGCCACATGGGGTTCCAATTTCTTTTTTTTTAATAATTGATTTTTGTATTTAATAATTCTTGATTTTAAAATTTTGGGCCAAAGTAATTAAATTTAGGCTTTTCTTTTATTTTTTAAGTTGGGCTTGACTTATGAACTTTTATTTTGATTTCTGTGGGCCTAAATTAAATAATTTAGGCCTTACTTGAGTCGGGTCGATCTATCTACTTGGGCATCATTCTTAGTCTTGGGCCTTGTGTGTGTTTGAGCTTTATTGAAGAAATGGGCCTTAGCTAATCTTTGGGCCAAATTTTCCATTTCTTTCCTTATTGGGCTTAAGGACTTGGGGTCCCAACTTTGTAACTTTAAATCAACACTAGGTTTAGCCCATCCCAATTCTCAGGTTCAAGAAGACTCTAAGTTTAGTTTAGATCTCCTCTAGGGAGTTAGGTTTCGAGTTTCTTTCTATAGCTAACATACTAACTACATCGATTCACATTTTCATTTATATTAGTTTCGGAAATGCGGTTATTACAATCTGCTCCCCTTAAACAAATTTCGTTTCCTCAAAATTTACATATCTTATTCAAAAAGATGTGGATACTTTTTTCTTATATTCTCCTCTCGTTCCCAAGTAGCTTCTTCAACTGAATGACTCTGCTATAGTACTTTCACCATTGGAATAACTTTGCTTTACAAGATTTGTTCTTTCCTATCTAGTATTTGCGTTGGCTCCTCCTCGTTTGTGAGGTCAACTTGAAGGTCGATGGGTCGTATTGTTAAAACGTGAGAAGGGTCGGGTATGTATTTCCTTAGTATCGAGACATGGAATACATTGTGCAGTCTTGACAATTTCGGTGGTAAGGCTAATTGATACGCGGTATTTTCCATTCTCTTGAGAATTTTATATGGCCAGCTGTAACGAGAACTGAACTTTCCTTTCATTCTAAATCTCATCACTCCTTTCCATGGTGATATTTTCAAGAGTACGTGATCTCCAACTTCAAATTCTAGGTCCCATCTTCGATTGTCCGCATAACTCTTCTACATGTCTTGTGATTGCTTCAATTTCTCTCGAATTAACATTATCTTGTCCGTAGTGATTTAGACAATTTCAGGTCCTAAAAACTTTGTTTCTCCAACTTTCTCCAAATAAATTGGGCTCTCACACTTCCTGCCATGTAACGCCTCGTAGGGTGCCATTCATATTGTCGATTGAAAACTATTGTTGTACACGAATTTGATCAAAGATAAATGCTCCTCCTAACTTCCTCAAAAGTCCAGAACGCAAGCTTTGTGCATATCTTCCAAGGTTTGAATCGTTCCCTCTGATTGGACGTCGATTTGCGAATCAATGGTTGTGCTAAACCTCAAAGTAGTCCCCAATGCTTCTTGTAAGCTTGGCCAAAATCTTGATGTAAAGTGCAGATCTTTATCTGATAGTATAGAATCTATTACCCCTTGAAGATGAATGATCTCGTCAATGTATAGTCGTGCGAATCGGTCCAAAGTAAACGTCAACTTAATGGGTAGGTAGTGTGCTGACTTCGTCAATCGATCTATGATCACCTAAATGGCATCATTACATTTTAGTGACTGAGGCAACCCACCCAGTTACAAAATCCATAATGATATGTTCCCACTTTCATTCAGTCACAGGTAATAGTTGTAAAAGTTCCTCCGAGTTTTGGTGTTCAAATTTGACTTGTTGACATACCAAACATCTTGCCATAAAGTCTGCAACGTCCTTCTTCATCCTGCTGCACCTGTAACGCTCCTTCAAATCTCTATACATTTTTATACTTGTAGGGTGCATCATGTATGCTGAATTATAGGCCTTGTCTAAAATCTATTTCCTTAACTCGTCATTACTTGGCACATACAATATATGGCTAAACCACAACACATCGTCTCGAGTTTCAAAGTCTGTCTTGCCCTTAGCATCTACCTCCGACCTTATTTTTTCCACCTGGCTATCCAATAATTGTGTCGCTCGAATTTGATCTCACAAAGTTGGTCTTACACTAAGAGTTGTCAATAGACCTCCATTCTTCCCTACAACAATTTTGGTTTCATGTAATCATATCTCTGAAAATGAACTACGTTGTACTGCTCGAACGCATTTCATACTTCGCGATGTATTCCGACTTAGTGTACTGCCACTATGTTGGCCTTTCCCAGATGATAGTGAATCGTACAATCGTAATCCTTAGTCAACTCCATCCATCTCCTTTATCTTAGGTTCAACTCCTATTTAGTGAAAATATACTGAAATCTCTAATGATCTGAATAGATCTCACAAGTTACTTTGTACAGGTAGTGTCTCCATAGTTTAAGTACAAATGCAATTGCGATTAACTCCAAATTGTGGGTAGGGTAATTCTTTTCAAGGGTTTTCGACTGTCTAGACGTGTATGTAATGACCTTCCAATATTGCATCAAAACACATTTGAAACCCTGATGTGACACATCACTATAGATTACAAAACCTTCGTTACCTGATGAGAGAGTAAGTATGGTGCTTTCACTAGTCTAGTCTTCAACTCTTAAAAGCTTCGTTCACACTAGTCGGACCACTCAAACTTTACATTCTTTTAGGTTAATCGAGTCATGGGTTTTGCGAGTCATGGCTTTACATTCATAAGCCCAAAAAGTTATGTATTTCAGTCACACTGGTCGGTCTAGCCCAATTAATCACAGCTTCAACTTTCATTAGGTCTACTCGAGTTCCTTTCCTAGTTATAACATGACCCAAAAACACCACTTGATTCAACTAAAATTCACACTTACTAAACTTCACATGTAATCTGTTATCTCTCAAGGATTGCAAAGCAATTTTTAAGTGATCCACGTGTTCCTCCTCACTTCTGTAATGCCCCGATTTCGAGAACGTTAAAGACATAAATATCTATATAATTACGGTTATTCTACAGATTCATTCATAGATAAGTAAAATACTTAATTGCATAAATAAAGCTTAATGTCTGGCAAAACATTAGAACGAGTATAAATTTTATAGTCATCCATCAGAATTAAAGAAAAATATCTTGGATTAACAACTTAAAGACGAGAGAAAATGAAAAGTGGTAATCTACTGCTCCTTAGGAGCAATGTCGAATCCTTATGGCTCCTTGTACTGTTCTTTCTCCAGATATTCAGGTTTTTTGTGAAATTCCCCTTTTAGTAAATCTTTCCCTTCATCTGTGGCATAAACGCCATCAGCCAAAACTCAAAAGTATACTCTAAAATCTTACTTGAATAACCCATAAGTAATCTACCAAACCCACAGTTATTTAGATTAAACATGACATTTTTAGAGAAGAACTAAGTATAAAATCTGTATTTATGGAGTGCAATGCAATACATGAGTTGTATGTGACCACAACCCAACTCCCAAATAGCACAACTGATCAAGCAAACTCTACCCAAGGAATTCTAAGGAACAGACTTTCTGAAAAAATTGCACACTAAAACCATCACCAAAACTCCTCGTTGTGAGTAATAAATGTAACACCCCGGTCCGGACCATAGTAGTAGCCACCCATATTATAACAACATGTGCTAGAAATTCAACCCAAACCTTAGCTTTAGCGACAATTAGTTAACAAGATCATAGGTCGCTAGAACAATAAAAACCTTAACTCAACTCGAAACCCTAATTTGACCCAAAAATCATAAAAAGATCAAATGCTCAGAGGTAAAACCTTAATACTCAGAGAAGACTCATGGCATCTTAAATTAAGGAAATAACATGAAATATAAGATTAAAAATAAAAAATTCTCATAATTAGGGTAAAATGACCATTTTGCCCCTAATATACCAAAAAATCTTAAAAATTCAAAACTTGACACATGGACACCCTAAATCTGATATTTAAATACAATTAAGTAAAAAAAGACAAAATAACATCAAAAAATGACAAAAATGCCCTTAGTGGCCGGCCACATTGGAGTTTGTGCCCAAAAAGTGACTTTTTTGCCTTTTATGCTAAAAAATGAGAAAAAATTGTATAAATTAAGTATTATTATGACCCAAGAATTTTTATACAAGTAATATACATAAAAATATAATATTATAGACCAACAAAGGCAAACAAATCATTATTAAAATTCTTACATGCTTAAATAAGTCAAAAAGTCACGTCTAGTCAAAGTAGCTTAAAATAGCTTAATTGTCTACATTTAAACAATTAATTGTTTTCAATATTTTTATAAATAATAAAAATAATAATAACAATAAAATAATTCATTTTAGTAGGTTAGAATACTAAAAAGATACATCAAATTAATTTTAAAAATACTTTCTTGACATTGTGACTTTTTGTGCCCGGGCTGACTGCATTCATAATAATACACCATTGTTGTGGTTGATTTTCCTAGTTTTCCAATCCAAGCTGTGGACATTGTGACTTTTTGTGCCCGGGCTGACCGCATTCATAACAGAGCCTCACCTTTAAATGTTGACCCCTTATTTGCCTTAGTCTGTCAGCTGGGTGGTACGGCTTTTTTGGGATAGATTCCCTATTGTTCCTTAGTGGCCCGCCTCGACTAGTACTCTCATTTCTCTGACCCCAAATCCTTTTAGAATCGGCTGACTCTTTTTCCACCAATAGGGCTGCTTGTACTACTTGAGTGTGCGTTGGAAGCTGTAAGCAGATGACTCTAGTTTGGATAGACGGTTCTAGGCCCCACTCGATCTTTCGTGCCCTCAATTCCTCGTCAGGTATGATGGTCGTGGCGAATCGGCTCAACTCTTCAAAGCGATTAACGTACTGTGTTACTGACAAGGATCCTTATTTTTTCTCCAGAAATTCATAACTTGTCCCTGTTGAAAGGGAGCTGGGAAGTATTTTTCTAAAAATAATTCTTCAAACTGATTCCAAGTTTGAGCTGCAACATCTTTGGAGTTGTCAATCGTAGACCACCAGTAGTCGGCCTCTCCTTCCAATAGGTGTGCTGCTAGAGCTACTCTATCAGCATCGATCTGAACTCTCATAGAATTAAATAACTTCTTGATAACTCTCAGCCATTCTTCGGCCATCCTCGGTTCAGTTCCCCTCCTAAACGTAGGGGCTTGTTGTTTTCTGAGTTCTGATAAGAACCATGCTTGATCACGAACGTGTGGACGATTAATGTTGGCAAAAAGTTCATGCAAGACCTGGGCTAACCCTGGAGCTTCTTCGTCTACGGGTCCATCTGCTAGCCGTTGATGGTTAGGTCATCTTCTTGCCATCTTGAATAAAGAGGGAAGGTGTTATGGCTTGTGAGTCATCTTTTTAAATTCTTGATTGTCTTTAGGTTTTGGGATCTTATGGAGTTAAATTCTTGATTGTCTTTGGCGATAGGAACCTTAGTGTGGGTCTCCATTAGAGATGTTATATGAACTCCTACTTAGCAGTTCTTGTAGTCGGGGTTATTGATCTTCAAAACTTTGCTAAACGCAGACGTTGATAGATATTCTATGCCGTGATACGAAGAAGAATTCTGCTTCATGCTTGAAGAGGTGCCAAGAGGTTTTCATGCATCGTCTTAGTTTCCCGCGAAAGCACTAAGGCCTAATGACGTAATATCCTGACGATCGTTGTTACTCATAGATCTATGGGGCGAGATTTTAAAGGTTGATAGTCAAAAACATGCGCAGGGTTAGAACATCTTTGGGTGGAACCTAGGTGGTTCAAAGATAGGTTGCATGAGGTTAAATAGTCACGGTTAAGACAATTACCATTGACACAAAATGAGTGGTTATTTGGGGTTGAGAAACAAGAGGAGGATAATGAACAATACTTTAAACAAGTGTCCCCAAAACTAATCCAGTACAATTAGATTAAGATAAAAGAGATGTTCAAGCAAAAGGGGCAGCCAAACTAGATATTTTACCTGAAGTTACGTTGGCCTAACGTACTTCAATTCGAGCATCCAAGTCTACTTCCCTGGTAAAGATTTCAAGAGTGTACAAAGAATTCACAAAATCACTGCGACAGATTGTGGTTTCAAGATCGAGAGAAATGAACGATGGAAGAAAATTTTGTCAATGTCAAATGTTTGGAATGGGTAATTACCAAAGAATTGACATTGAGTTGTACAAGAGAAGAGTTAGTTCACGGATGACGACTCACGTTGGAGGAGAATCAAATGCGAATACCCGTCATTATCGAGGCATGAAAACTTGAGGACCAAGGTACTTTCTAGGATTTAATTTTGAATAGGGTTATCAACAAGACTTGGATCATAAGAGTTACCGACGAACGACACTTGACGGTACCATTGAGGACGGAAAATATAAGAAGGAAGGACACACAAAAGAACTTCAAAAAGTTAACACGAGGGCTTGGAGCAAGAGAGAAAAGGACTTATAAGGAAGAAGTCGCGGGATTCTAACGGTGTCTCTTGAGGTGATATCTAAAACTTTTCCTAATGCGTACTCCTGTTTACCCCCCCTTAAAAGAAGATAACACGTTCCATGAATCTCAAATCTTCGATCTCAATGGTCTCGTCACATCTCTCCAACATTCTTAATGAACCCATATACCTCGGGAAAGACTCCAACTTTTTCCACTTTCCCGTCCTTTCTGGGAAACCTCTTGCATACGCCCATTCTCCAATACGATAGTCCTTGCGATACTCTTGGAGGCTCCAGTAGATCACTATGTCCGTTGCTTCATCATCGTCTATCTTCAGTGGCGGTGCCTCAATGGATTATAAAAGAAAGCTATGGCTCGCTCCTCGTTCTCGTTGTCATCATCCTCAAGTTCCTCCTAGTCCTCCACCTCAACATCAGCCTCATTTCTTACCTCATCTGGTTCTTCGTTTACCCCTACTTCCCCAGCCTCTTCTCCATCATAAACTGGCCACTCATCCAGGAACATCCTTACCAATGAAAATACGTCTATCGGGTCTTATTCTGCAATGGGTTCTTCCTCGGGGTCTGAGTCTTCTAGTTCAGGTGATGCCCATGGTTCTCTAGTCGGCTCTGCATTGGATGTCATCCTAGGATGAGAGACGATTGGGATGAGAAACTTAAGGTATGGATTTTATGTTTTTAGAGTTATAAGTGATAATTTAATAATATAGACACTCTAGAGAGCCTCTGCATTACAGAACTCTTAAACACTCTACAGAGCTTCAACGCTACAAAACTCGTAGTCTCCCATAACCCAAGGCCTGAAGGTTCACTAAACCTAAAGCTCTGATACCAACTGTGACGCCTCGTCCTCTGAGCACGTCGGGACATACATAAATATAAACATAGGGATAAACTAGCCATACATTCATATTTACGTACGATAGTTAGTACATTATAAACGAGTTCTGAACCATCCATAATTACTAATTATTATAGTTTTATCGAGAAAATTCAAAATATCACTAAGAACGAGATAAAGTGAATATAAGAACAAAAGTAGAGATCTTGATTCCTCAGAATGCCTCAGCTGGGTCTATGTGCTCTTGAAATTCACCTTGTCCTTTTAACTCTTCTTCTCCCCCGGGGACGGCTTCCTCAAAGAACTCCTCCTCAACTATGGCACGAATTCCATGAGCCAGGGCCTAGAAGCAAAATACTCTAACTTTCTAACTAATCTCACAGCACAAAATTCACCACAACACAAACCATGTAACACCCAGTACAATTTGTAGTCAAGGAGATAGATAAATTTATGACAGGGTAGTAGACAAGTAAGTTATCATGCGTATATGAAATGCAGATGCCCAACCCATCTTGCACCCAGATTATAATAGGGATTCCACGCCAAAAATCACCAAAGTAGACTTCATTGGACAAATTGATCACCAAAGCCATCATCGCGCCTTGTTGCGAATAGTAACCACGTCGCCTGGCTTCATGCCATAGCTGTTTTACTCAATGGCAACGGCATGGGGGGCGGCCACCCAATTATTCAGCCACCCTTATCCGGGACCGACAATTATGTGCGCACACAACCCACCATAAGATGTGTGATGCCTTTGCCGGTGTCAACCCAAAGTCTATGAGAATTCAAACCAGAATGTTAGAGATGAACCCATGGTGCCCAACAGTATCCACGATAAACCATTTCAAATACCGGGGATGCACCCAGGGTGTACAAGAGGAACACGTCCCAAAATATTTCAAAAAATGGCAAATAGGGACGCCCTAGACTTAGAATCATGAAAGACCACTAAACATAACCCATCCCGATTATAAATCCACCAATCAAATTTCGAGTCACACCACTATGCTCTCGTACGCTATGTTCCCATACATCAACGTTCCCGATCACCACGGCATACAGCAGCAGTTCGACTCAAGACGTAACACGGCTCTGGACGTAACACGGCTCTGGACATACATGGCCCAAAGATAACATACTAGACACAACAACCTGAATGGTACCATCATGTTCCTGTACGTTAGGTTCCCGTACATCAACGCTCCCGATCACTACGGCGTACAGCGGTAGCTCGGCTCAAGACGTGATACGCCTCAGGACGTAACACGGCTCAAGACGCACAAGGCCCAATTTCAACACCCTGACAACAGTTTATACAAATGAACTCCAATATGCCAAGATTCAAGTGACAATGTCGATGATGTATAATATGAATCTCAAATACAACTATCTAAAGCATGGCATCAAAAAAACATGGCAAGATTCATGGTATATCGTGCAAAGCATGTGAAGTACAAGCTATAATTCACAAGATATGATTCAACATGATCGCATGAGTTCTAAATCATTATACATTCTCTTAAAAGCATTAATCGACTAATTCAATCAACCATCTTACAAAAACTAGGGTCTCATAGTGATAGGTACTCAACATACACTTAACAAATTTTAAGGCCAAAAATCAAGTATTAAATTAAAAGGGGTGACAAGATTTTGGAGTATCTAGACTTGAAATCAAGTTATGATTTTTATACACCATTTAAATAAAAATATTTTCTACAACTCTCATGTTTGACACTAAGGCCAAATCCTAAGGCAAATGGGTGAACATTTTATCCTAAGCAAAAACGGTTCAGCACTTTCTCTAGATTTTTACCAAACACTAGCTTCTGTTGCTCTCGGTTTTGGGGTATCAAATGAAGTCCAAATGACCCAATTTTTTAGTATGTTCTAGTTTAGCAAGTCCCCTACAAGTATCATGTTTCGATCTAAGGGTAGTTTTTTGAAAAAAGTTAGACTTTTTGGCCATTTTAAAAGTGGGTTCTGTCAGCCGCCAAAACTCAGCAGAGCCGATTTTCGATAGAGGGTTTGAAACGGTTTTGGGATATCATCCCGAGGATTTAAGGTCTTATGTTTGGGTATAAATTACTTCAGTATGTTAGCTACAATGTTCATGTAGACCACTTTTGGAATAGGTCACTAAAAATAGGTATTTTGGACTATATAAAAATATGTGACAGAAAGTTCCTTGGAGGATGAAATTTAATAGAGAATATAGAAGGGGTTTTGACCTATCAAAACAAAATATTTTGTTCTAATTTTTGGTGGATAGATGGATATACATGTTTTCTACAACTTTCATGTTTTGAGGAAAGTTCGGATCTCATCTTAAAATTTGGTTTCCAAGTCAGTAATGTTGATAGGTCAGAATTTGACACACTTTGGTAAAATTGCAATATCTCGAGTTCTGGTCGTTCAAATGAGTTGAAACCAATTTTGGATGAAAGATAACACAAAAATACAACTCTGGAAATAAAAAATCATGCTTAGATCAATTTTTTACAGAGAGTTATGGTGTTTCAAATCTCATGGCAGAACATCAAAGTTCTAGAAAATCAAGCCTCCTAGGGTTTAGGTCTTCTACTTGTGACATGTCATGTTTTTGTTCCATTTCTTTGCATGCTTGTTATTCTAACTTCCATATCAAGGCTCCAGCACACTTATATGTCATAAATATCAAAGATAATAACATACCACAACATCTCATAACATTTACAAACATAACAGCCCCTAGGTTTCCAACTATAACGCCTTTTCGGTTTGATTTCGGTTCTCGAGTTTTGAGGGGCTTAAGGGGTGTGTTGGGGGGGATGTTTTGAGGGATATTAGATACAAGGTTTACATATTTTACTTGCTTGCTTTGAGAGATCAAAGAATGGTGGAGGATGGATTAGGGCTTAGCTTTAAAAACATGGTCTCCAAAGACCCCGCTTTTTGGATCCTTCCTTCTTCTTCTTCTTATTTCTTCTCTCAAACCCTCAAGAACACTAAACCCACTCTTTCTCACTCTATATGGACGAAATTTTGAAGGGGATAAGAGGTTGTTTGGCTCTTCTTATGTAGGAAAAGCAAGGGAACATGAGGGAGACCAAAAGTACACAAGGAAGCTTCCTTTTCTTCCCTTCCTTAATGAGATTTTGAGTTTGATTTGAGTTGATGTGAGTTTTGATGGCTAAAATTCAGATATGGATTGGCTAGATGTAGCTAGGGGGCTGATTGGGAGACAAAAAATCTGATTCCCATCAATCAGGGGGTTTGCCTAATTTTTTTGCCCTTATTGTGTAAGAACATGCATTAAAAGTTAATTTAACGTATCTTTTTGGTGTATTTTTTTACTGAGGCTTATTATTTTTGTATGTTTATGAGAAATATAGTATTTCTATGTATTATCATAATTTTCATAGCAATTGATTAAATAGATATAGTATTTTAAGCCAAATTAAACTATTTTGACAACATAGAATTTTTTGACTTATTTTGTTGTGTATGAACTTCAATAATAATTTATTTGCTTTTCTTGACTTATAACACTATATTATTTGGTATATTCCTTGTTCAATAAGTTTTGGATCATCATAATGCTTTATTTAATACATTTCTCATCATTTAAAGTTAAAAAGAAGAAAAAAATAAACTTTTTGGCACATCCCCCAAGGTGGTCGGCCATTAAGGGGCATTTTTGGCATTTTTTATGTTATTTTTTTCTTTGCTACTTAATTGTACTTAAATCCTTGATTTATGGTATCCATATGTCAAAATTTGAGTTTTTTAAGACTTTTTACTGTACTAAGGGCAAAACGGTCATTTTACCCTATTTATGAGAATTTTGATTTTTAATTCATTATTTTATGATATTTATTTCATTTAGATTGTTAGGAGATTCTCTGGGGGTTAGGATTTTATTGCCTGTGTTTTGGACCTTTTTAGGGTTTTCGGGCCGTACCTAAAGTCCTTGGTTCGAGTTAGGGTTTTGAATCTATTCCGTGTTCTGTGGTCTCGTGGACTATTTGTCATTACTACTAGGGTCCGAGCAGAGTCGTTACACTAGTCGTTATCAACCGGGTTGTTACTACTAGGGTGTGTACCGGGTCGTTACAGACAGTTTGAAGACGTAGAATGTTTAATTTTTGATCTTTTTGTTCAGTTTTTCCACGGACATAATGTAACTTTTATTAAGCTTTCTAGATGACTGTAATTATTATGTATTTGGAACAAATTTTGAATCATTAATAATGAGTAACTATCTTATATATCTATGAATGTTCGGCTAGAATATGTCCCATATTTATAGTTACATATGTCCCGACATGCCCGGGGAACGGGGTGTCACATGAAGACTCTGTCAAAAGCACGGGCCTCGGTCAGAAACAATAGACACAGGAACTCAATATAACCGGACTATCTCTATGACATACAATCTACTCAATCTGTCCACCGAATCCTTCACGTGGATGGGGAGAAAGTATGCAGACTTCGTCCACCTATCAACTACAACCCAAATAGCGTCGTGCCCCTTAGGTGATTTAGGAAGTCCCAACACGAAGTCCATGGTGATGTTCTCCCACTTCCACTCTCATATCGGCAATGGCTGCAACAATCTTGCTAGCCTCTGATGATCTGCCTTTATCTGCTAATAGGTAAGGCACCAAGAAACAAACTAAAGTACATCCTTCTTCATTCCCGTCCACTAGAACTGACGGCGCAGATCATGATACATTTTTGTGCCTCCAGGATGCACTGCAAGGCAAGAATGATGACAATCATGTAGTATATCAGCACGGCATGACTCTAGTATAAATAACCTCCTAGCCAATCTCAAACTCTGATCTGGACTCACAACCCATCCCGTTGTGTCCTCTCTACTAGCCACACGATCCTGTAACATCTAAGCTTCCTGATCCGTCTGTTGGACCTCTAGCACGCATGCAACCAACGCAGGTTGTGAAACTACAGAAAATAGGGTGGCACCCCTCATTGTGTCCCCGAGACACAGATCAAACTGTCCAATCTCTCTAAGCATGTCCCACTCGCGTATAGCCACAGAAGCTAACGAACCATGTGATCTCCTACTAAGAGCGTCAGCCACAACATTAGCATTTTCTAGATGGTACTGCAAGTCAAAGTCATAGTTTTCCACTAATTCCATCCATCGTTGTTGGCGCAAGTTTAGGTCTTCTTGCGAGAACAAAAATTTTAAGCTCTTGTGATTGGAGAAAACCTAAGTGCTCACCATAAAGATAGTGATGCCATGTTTTCAAGGCAAAGACCACGGCTTCTAACTCTAAGTCATGGGTGGGATAGTTCTTCTCGTGCGTCTTCAACTATCGAGAACCATAGGCTACAACCTTATCTCCCTGCATCAAAACACAACCCAAATCGTCGTGCGACGCATCGCAATACACTGTATACCCCAAACACCTCTCTTGAATGATCAACACTGGTGCACTAGTCAACCTCATCTTCAACTCTTGGAATGCCAACTCACAGGACTCACTCTAAACAAATGTAACTCCCTTTCCTGTATGACGCGTCATCGGCGTAGCAAGTCTAGCAAAATCCTGCACAAATCGCCAATAGTAGCCTATCAAACCCAGAAAGCTACGGATGTCGAATACATTATTCAATCATTCCTAGTCC
The DNA here is from genome assembly GCA_034768845.1 of Heliamphora exappendiculata. Lineage (NCBI taxonomy): Eukaryota > Viridiplantae > Streptophyta > Magnoliopsida > Ericales > Sarraceniaceae > Heliamphora > Heliamphora exappendiculata. The sequence continues at coordinate 683 of JAOTRH010153436.1, read as the reverse complement.
ATCACTACTTTCGTCTTCGAAGAATCCACTGATACCCCATCCTGTGATACCACATGTCCAAGAAATCTCACCTCAGACATCCAGAACTCACATTTCCCGAACTTAGCATACAAGCGATGCTATCTCAGAATCTATAGAACGATATATAGATGATCCTCGTGCGCCTCCCTCGTAGGTGAATAGATAAAAATATCATCCACGAACACCACCACAAAATTGTCAAGATATGGATGAAAGATACGATTTATTAGACCCATAAACGTCGCCGGAGCATTCATCAGACCAAACGGCATAACCAAAAACTCATAGTGACCATAACGAGTCTGAAAGGCGGCCTTCGCTATGTCCTCATCCCTAATCCGCAGCTGGTGGTTGTCAGGAATGTATATTGAAAAGCCATGCTTTTTAGGTTTTTTATTCCTGATCCCTGGCATATTAATGAGAAACATTTGAGATTTTTTTGCATTCATGATTTTATATTTATATTTGTGATGAATGAATGCATAGTTCATATATTCTGTCCAGTATTTGACTCAGTGCATGCTGCACAGAAGATCGGGTCATAGGATCTAACAGATTATATAGGTAGGCTCACAATCGCAATGAACCCGGACATTCCATTGGTACGATTGTAGTACATCGTTATAGTAGCTGGTCTTGGCTAGGTCGAACGGGTCAAATTC
>JAOTRH010153415.1:0-13184 GCA_034768845.1 Heliamphora exappendiculata | reverse complement strand
TTCAAATCATCCTCTCTCTTTTTTTGTTATAAATTCAATTACAGCATATGGTTCATCAAATCACAACTCTCATACAAGTTTCATAATTTCCCAAATTGCTCCAATTAAATCATTCATTCAAATCATTCAATTTACATCAACAAGTCATGGGGCCCTACCAACATTTTAATGATTCAATGATAATCACGTTCATAATTTTATTCTTGAATCCATTTCCTATTTATTGTGGCATCAACACTCCCTTTAATGAACCCAAACCATTTTTATTTTCTTTTTCTTTTTTTATTACTATTTCAATAAGTAAACCATAAACATAGCAAGAATTTCCTTATTCTCCCCTAAATCTTCAAGTTTACCATCATTACACATATATCCATTTCAAATTTGAAATTATATGGATTCAAAATAAATATCACATGCTTCAAGAATCCATAAGTTTATCTACTAACCCACAATTTTGAATTAGATTTCTCATCTTAAACTTTCAAATAAAATTTACGTTTCAAGTAGTCAATAACCAATGTTTCACACTAGTGGGGTTTCTAAGTATTTTATCAAATTTGTATAAAATCAACACAAATCATAAAATTTCACCCAAGTTAGTTTAGATCCTACCTCTTGGAGCCACCAATTTCAATTTTGGCCAAAATCCCAAGCCCTAAGGTTTCAGCCACCTCTTGATTCAACTCCTTGATTGACCAAACGTGATGCCTTTGATTTGGATATATTGAATCCCACTTTGTAGCTTCCAATTGTGAATGCTGCGAACAGGGAGAGGTTTTCCGTCGGCGCCGCTAGGGGTGAAGATGGGGTTTTTGGATCTTTTACCTCCTTGTTGTCCATTTCTATCTCCAAGCTCGCATTGAGAAGACAAAAACATGGAATTGAAACCCACCTCCATGGATGCCAAAATCCCAAATTTTCGAAAATCCCTGATTTTCAGCCAGCTTCTATTTCAGCTTCAAAAGGGTCCTATGCGAAGCTTTTGTAATATAAAGCTTGAATCTCTAATGGAAGTATCCGAATTTGAATGTAAAGCATTCAATTTCTAGAGAGAAATTGATTTTAGGAGCTTGAATCTCTATTCACGAGAGAAATGAGAAGAAGAGAAGAAATGAAGAAAGTGCTACCGGGTAGAAGAAAATTGGGTTGTTCCCTCTTTATGTTTTTGCCAACCCAAGCCTAGAAGGTTCCACAATGATCCACAGCTATGCTACCCATGGAAGAGCCAAAAAAGAAGGGAGATGGAAGATGAGAAGCGTCGGGAAGAGGGAAAAAAATCGTGGGGCATTTTTTTATTTTGCGTTATTTATTTATTTATTTTTTTCTAGAATGCTGCACTTCCAAATATATGTATATATAGAATTATATCCACACCAACCAATTTATCCTTAAGTTAATTTTAAATAATTTATATTATATTATTAAAAATTTCTAACCTCACAGAATTGATCTCAAATCATTATCCCGACAATTCATTTATATCAAAATAATTAACCGAACTAAAAAAAATGTACCGAGTCGCTACAGTTGTAGAGTATGATAGAGATAGAAGGTAAGAAAGAACTTGAATTCTTTAAGGTTCAAGGTGTTCTTGGTGTTCATCCCCAAAGTGCATCCATGTCCTTCATCCATCAAGCATATCGAAGGTAGAAACATCTTTATATATTTATTTTTCATTTACAAGTCTCATCTTATTTCCTAATCTTACCAAAACCCAAAATTCATTCTCAAACTCTTGAAATGTGGTCTTGAGACTTATTTTTGGTTCCTTCTCTCTCTCCTCACCATTCACCATCTTTATTTGATTTTCATCCATATACATGGTATATAGCTCATGTATAAATCATATACGTGAGAGATATAGCCATGTATGCAAAGGATATGGGTCAAGAGCCAAGAAAAACTCACGTCTTTTTGCTTTTCAAATCTGTCCAGAAAAGTTTTTGTAAAAATAATCGATTTTTGCCATTTTTTTGAGTGATCTAGACTCATCAAAAATATCTAAATTTTTTTACTTTAGTTTCATGGATATTTTATTTACAAGCACAAAAATCCTCGAGGTCCAAATCCATTTCCTCATTTTTTTTAAAAGAGATAAGTAAATCAAGTTAAAATAGCTCTTTGGACATACCACTTTGAATTCATGAAATTTACTGTAGAAGTAATCTCTCGTTATAATATTTTTGTATTTAGATAGATAAACGTCTTATCGTTCTAATCACACTGGAATCAATCAGTTTGCATGAGTATAAAGAAAATAGCACATATTCTCCCAAAGTGTGTCAAATTTGGACACTGTTTGGTAGAAGCTTTTTAACAAATTAATAAAACATATGTTTGATGCAAGGCCAACACTCAGAGCTTCATAACTCAGAGATATACCTCTGTAAAAATTGGAAAAATCACTCAATAAGTCTAAGTTTCCCTTTTCATTTTTCAAAGCCACTGAAAATCTCGCCACTAATCCGGTAATAAATCTCCGCACAGCCACACAATTTTGTTTTGCAAAAACCGAGACCTTTGAGGCCAAATTCAGACAAATGTTCAACATGAAAAGTGCTCCAAACATCCTGAATATGCTTCCTACCAATATTTAGAATTTAATTCGAAATTTTACTATTTTAAAATCCTACTGGACAGTAGTAAAAGTCTGCACTTTTCTTGACAAAATGTAAATGTGCCTACGTGTTATAGGTTGTCTTGTTAAGTTCTTAACTTTATGCCATATTTGAGTTAATTTATTAAGTTGGTGATATTATTTAAAGTGTTTTAAGTGCTTATGATGATTAGACACTTGCATGCAATTTTAGTTAATTTCCATATATGTATGTGATATGTCATTGGCCTAAGTTGTTTGTGTAAAATTGTGTTTAAATTATTGTTCATAAAATTTGTTCATATTATTTACATTCCATATAATTCATGCCATGCGTAGGTAAATTTTAAGTTGTATGTTTAGTCTAAATTATTATGACATGTCACCATTGGGTGGATTTTGCGGGGTTCACTGTTTTGTTTTAAGAAAATAATAAAAATTGAACCTAAGGGTTGGTACCGTGATTAATGGAATTAGAATATTTAAAAATTTAGATATTTAAAAATATTGTGATATTGGCTATATGCCCTGATTTTGTTTTGGGAGATTTTTACCCCAAATGCTAAATGCACATTGTTGTGATATTTGTATTTTGGTGAAAGCGGTTCGGGTGGCATAATAATAGGAGTTAGATTTTGCGATCCCGCGTTTGACCTTGACCTGAGAGTCGAGCTTGAGTGTTGACTTGTCCACGCCCTTGCCATCAGTGATGACCCAGCTGGACACTTAGTCCGCTACATAATCATCCCTCGGCTGAAGCAACTCTCTTTGTCGGTCGGTAAACTTGGTCAGCGTGGTTGGGATCATGGAGTTTACGATGGTTCACCTCGATTTGAGAGAACCTAGAATAACTTAAGTTTAAATTGAATTAAAAAATTAAACTAGTTGCATCATTTCTCATCATAGTCACTGTCATGATGATGAGTACGTTGATGCAGATATAGAGCCTTGATTAAGAGTTTCACGCTTTCGCCTCAGTCTTCTTCTGCCACGTACTACCAGTTTTGTAATTCTCTACCTATTTCTTGTATTATTCGATGTATTTTAGGAAGATTTTATTTTGGTATATACTATATAACACTACATATTTAGCTTTTTAGCATGCATAGATATTATCGTTATTTAATTTTCGCAGCCTTATTAGTTAATTGTCGCTTTAGATGCCCTCGAGATTCGGGGCATCACATTAAGCCCTCTTATGATGATTTTTTTTTTTAAATCAGCCCCCAGTAGAGTCGTAAGAAAAATTGTAGGCATGTTTTGTGCGAGGAACGTGCACCAGATATCTATTATTTTAGAAAAATACTATTTTTTAAAAATAAGAAAATCCAATATATTCGAGCACGATTTTTAAAAAAATGAACTCGCCACTTGATTTTTGAAAAAAATCAAATAAAATAAAAAGAAAGTTGCGGGTTTTTTTTGATAACATAACTAGACAAAAAGAGAGTTTTGGGGCTAAGGTAGAAAACGAGAAGGTGTTAGGCATCCTTTCGTCCAATCGCTAGATTGGCCTCTACTTTGTCAATATTTGTTCTTGTTGTAAATTTTTTAAAGGTAGCATATACAGAATAGGAGATTGAAAAGAGTTCAAACAAAAACTAACAAAGAAGTAAAAACCTTATCTATAGTCCTTAGGGTCATGCAATTTGGGTGTTATTTCTAGACATGTCACACGTATAGTTTGAGCAAAGCAAAGAAAAAAAAATATGCGATGAAAAGCGAAACGAAGTAAGAAAAGCCGATGAGACATGCAACAATGTAAGGACCCGGTACGTGTTTATTTGGTGCTTTCATGTTTTCTGTTAAGTGGGGAGACGGAATTAAATTTGGACGTGGGTGTTTTAAAATTTTGTTCACTAACGGTTAACTTACTTATATGTAAAAGCGTAATTAAGATACATAGTGATAAATGACAATAATTTGTGGTTAAGCATAGCTTATTAATTCAAGTTATTGGAATATAAGATGAAAATTAAATTGTAAATGACGAATTAAATTAGGAAGTTTATGGGATTAAATTAGAGAGAAAATAGGCTATGAGAGCTAAAGTTAAAAAACGAAAAAGGAGAAAATAAAAGAGGCCAACCAAACATGGCCTTGAGTTATTCTAAAAGAGTGGAGAATAAGAGAGAGAAGATAAAAATCCAAAACCTCACCCCTCACTCCCCGCCGGTTTCTTCTTCTTCCTTCATTTCTCTTTTCTTTTGTTCTCCCAACCATAATAGGATCAAAGTGTTGTAGGTAATACTATCAAGATCATTATTTTTGTAAAACGATTTTCGGTAAAAATTAACTGGACGGGTAAACGCCGAAACGGGTACCATATAAAAATTTTGATGTCGAACGATCAAAAATAAACCCGTGCAATCAAAGTTAATTTAGAAGAATACCTTTTGTCGATCTAATCTTCAACTACAACTTGATTCCGAGTTGAAACTACTTTCAGATCTTCTACCGTATTCCCGTATGCGATCTTCGAATGTAGTATGGGCTACGATCCTCCGAGAACTCCTACTGGTAGAACCCCGATATATTTAAGTTTTGAGAGACAAAAATAATATCATAATAATGATAATAAAAATCCATCATAAACTGGTTCAGCCTACCCGCATATATATAGGGCTACAACAGGGACATGAGGAATAATTATGAGTTAGACTTCTAGTGGAACACAGACACCTACTAGAGGTTTCTGCAATTATGGAAAGACATACAGCGGTTTTTATAATTTTCATAAAACACTGAATTACAATTAACACCACTAAAGAACTGTAATTGCACTATAACCCATAATCTCAAGACCTTCTTGCATTGAGCTCCTATTATTAAATGCTTACCATTTCTCCCCACGTTAAGATTCTCGATACCCTCCAATTAAATTTAATTACTGACAATTTAATTTAATCGGCATCTTAATATTCCGTAAGCCCTTCCGCTTAACGTATTTGACCGCCGAATAATTAAATTCACTTGCAGGATTTGGCCCGGTCAAAAGTTATAAGCATCCTTAAGAGGGTATCGTCAATCCCAATTTTTCGGGACGTAGATTCTGTCAATAATTAATATTTTTTATATAAATAGTAATGATATCCAACTCACCGGGAATATAAACCCATATAAGATCGTACCCTCTAATAAATCAAAATAATGAATATTAAATATATGTAAATTAATAATTATTTTAGGATAAAGAGGATAACACTATTCATAATAATATTGGAATGTGAATTAATTTATATAGTCAGTACAAAATTAATTATCCCAAATGTTCCGTTCAATACACACAAATTGTAATGGTACAGAGAGTCGGAACAATAGACGACACTATTATCTGTTCGCGGTAACCAAGACAGACCTACTAAAACTCTATACTATAGTCGTACCGATGGTATGTCCATTTTCATCTAAACTGTGAACATAAAACTTATATTCTGCAATAAACCTAAAATCTGATATTCTATATGTAAGCCGTACTCTACACACCAAATTAAATACTATACAGAATATTGGACATTCATACATAACAAATAAATGATATGCATACATTGCTCATAAAGATTCTCATAAAATAAAAAATTAATTTTATTAAAAAATAAAATTAAATACTAAAAATATAATTTTCAGTATACCAACCTTAACAATATGAACCCTGTCAGTAGTTAAACAAATTGTCGATACGAGGTATAAGGTACTTGTTCTTAACGGTTACATGATTTAACTTACGATAATCGATACAAAGGCGCAATGATCTATCCTTCTTCTTCACAAACAACGTCGGAGCTCCCCAAGGCGACACGCTCGGACGAATAAAACCTTTGTCCAATAACTCTTGGTGTGAGACCCTGTTTGGTTTCTTTCGTGATATATATATATATATTCGACGTGTTCATTCGTGCTTATATATATTTTGATGCATGATCGGGCTTAGATATGCATATGGAGCTAGGCCCCGGGGCCGTCGGGTGTTGCGGTCCAATTTTCAAAAAATCAAAAAAAAAATATTTTCTTATAAATATATGGAGTTAGATATTTTCAAAAGATATTTTTAAAACTTACAAGCTAAGTTTTCTCATTTTCTCTTTGCCTTCTATCTAACTTCTCGGGTGCCTGGGGCTTAATTTTTGACGATCCAACAACTGATCCTTGTTATTGGCATCGTGCTCTACGCATGCATTCGGATGAAATTTTATTCCAGCAAAACTCAATTTTACACGTGGATCAAGACGTTGAGTTTTTAACTCACCGAGGTAGAATCCTAGACTGTATAGTTGTTAAAGGGTGCTATATGTAATCATATGTTGTTTCACTGTTTAAAAACGCATGAAAAAGGTGATTTATGTTCGACAAAATGGCTTTTTGATTTAAAATCGTTTTCTTCATTTCGGTTGGATGAAATCGGATTTTGAGAATCCCTTTCGAGGTTTTATGATAGTCTTGGGTTTAGATATGCTCATGGATATCAAAATGGGTGTTTGGAGGCTTGGATTTTGGGTTTGGGAGTTGGAAAACCTCTATTTTTGCTTGAAACAGAATCTGGCGTAGGACAGATCGATAGACCGTTCGATCGGTCTATCAAGCGGTCTTTTTTGTCTCTCGATTCTCTTTTGCAGGCAAGAGATCGATCGATCGGTCTTTTCACCGATCGATCGGTCTTGCTAGTTGATCTCCATGTTGATGTATTGGATCTCTTTTATACATGTGATGTATATCTATTTTACGAGTTTTTCGTAGTTGAACTACGTAATGGTTTTGAAATAATTTCTATAGATGTACCGTGACAGTGGGTGTTTTGAGTTGGGCTTCTATTGCTCCTTGGTGAAAGTCCAAAAACGTACGCATAGTAGGTTCGCTACGGTCCTTCGGATTAATCCTCGTAAACATGGATTGGAAGCTTCTTCCATCGGTCATGAAAATTCGTAAAGATGCCGGTTTCCCCGTGAGTGGCTTCGTTGTTGTGACTCCGTGTAGAACTTGTCATTACTTAGCAGGCCTGGGATGGTTTTAGAGTAATGGGCAAGAGTCTATAGTTATTACCTTTATCCGTGTGTGTGGCAGAGTCGGTACATAAGATTTTATTTTCTCTTTTCTCCTCGGCTGTGTGACCCGAGTGAAGCAAACTATTTTATCATTTTATTTTCTTCGGCTGTGTGTTTCGAGTGAAAAAATAACGTTTTGTTCCCGGTTGTGTGATCCGGGTGAAAAAAATCAGGTTTTGATTACTATTTTTCTTATAACTATGGCATGATATCTGTGATGATGATATGCATAGTTTTGAGGATGAAAACTTGTGGCTTTCAGGTTGAAAAACCTTTTTGACTCCTGAGGTTGAGTCTTTATGCTTATGATTGCATAACTTATTTTATAGCTTTAATGTCTGTTTTTAATGGGCTTCGGCTCACGGTGTGGAATTTTGTGCAAAATCTTTTTCAGGTATTGGTGAACATGAGGAGTTGACCTAGATGCCCGGGGTGACGGAAGACTTGCTGTAGTTTTTCCTATTTTTGAGACATGTAGTTGTACATGCGATGCCTGTTCCTGAAGGTGAGTGTTGTACGCCTTGAGGTTATATACTTATGCATGTATGGAACTGTATGTTTACTGTTTATGAGAGATGAACCTTGGGTACTATTTTATCCAACTATTGTATTTTTTTTTAGTTGATGGGTTTTCAACTAAAGAGTTTAATTTCATAAATGGTGTCTTGGTGGGCTTCGCGTGATCCTGGTGTTTGGGGCGTGACACTTGGACTTGTACCTTCAACTCTAGCAACTCAGCCGGTGCAAAAATGATATGAAGGCATAGAAATAGGGGTAGTCCCCAGAATGAGATCGATAGAGAACTTCACTTTCTATCGTGGTGGAAGCTCAAACAAATCATCGAAAAAGACATATGGGAACTCACAAACAACAAGAGGAAGTTCCCTACGAGTAGAATCAGTCTCGCTCGTAGACAAAGCGGATAAAAGGAGGCTAAGGCTATTACAGCTCTGTGAACTAAGAGTTCTAGGCACTAAACCGTCGTCCTGATCACCCACGAAGTAAAAGTAATCTCCCTCCAGTGTACAAACAAACACCCATCGCCGGCCACAACCGATAAAAGCGCAAAAGGTGGTCAACCAATCCATCCCCAATATGATATCGATTGAAATCATTTGAGCACGATGAAATTGAATACTAAACGACGATCGGCAATCTCCATTTCACAGACTCTACAGACGCGTCTCAACACGATAGTCTCGTCAATCGGTGTCTCTGCACATAAGGCGTTACCTATGACATTTATCTCTAGCCCCAATGTAGATGTAAATGCGGATGAGATGAATGAATGCGAGGCTTCGATGTCAACGAGACCACTGGCCCATTAACATTACACTAAGAAGGTACCTTAAATGATCGATGAACTGGCTGCGGCGTCTGGCACAGTAGATGCCACTGAAGTACGAGGCTCCACTAGAGCGTACACTCGGCCATGATTCCCTTGATTCTATCCACTGCCTCCCCTAGCTCTCGATTACCTTACTAACTGAGCTGAGGTAGCTCCTCTTGTAGTCCTCGTCGATTGTACTCCTGTAAAGACCTAGTACGTTTTTATTTTATAATTAATTATTTTGACATAGTTAAATTACTGAAAAATGATCTCAGATGATTATTTAGCACGAATAGGTGTGGTTGGTGTGCTGTGACACCGGAATATTAACCTTAGATTGATTTGGTTGTGATGAAAGATTTAATCATATATAGTGATTTTCTTTATTTTAAATTAAATTGACAATAAATGCTTATGAAATTCTAATTAAATGTATTAACTAAGTAAAGTGTGGAGTGGGTAGGAAATATTTAGGAGTGTAAAGAGAAAGAAATAATATTTAAAACCAAACAAATCTTAGGGGCTTCTAGAATCCTCAAGAGAGAAAAGGGAGAGAAACAAGCTAATCCTATGGTCTTTCTAGAAGCGTGGAGAAAAAGGAGCTAAGATAAAAACGCAATCCCACCCCATTTTTTTGCCATGCCGCTGTCCACTCTTCATCTTACTCTCTTGGTGTTTTGTTTTTCTCATCCCATGGAAATGTAATCAAATTCCCTCTCTCTCTAGAAAATTGGTGATATTAACATCAAGTAAGAGACTACAAAGGGGGAAGCAAGATCTAAAGAGCAAGGGAATCAAATTTGAAGGTTCAAGAAGTCGAGACTCATGTAGCTGAAACCTTATGGTAGAAAATTTGGCTACTTCTCAAGGTGTTGTAGCTATTCAAGGTAAGATTTAGACTACCTTTTGTAAAATATATTGATTTGTGTTGAATTTGTTGAATTCTAATTGAAATCTAATTAAAGCTGTGATCTTGATTGATGAATGAGATATGTAACTATGTGGGTTGAATTCATGTGGTTGGTTTCATTAAAGATTAGAGCTTTTTAGCAAGATTTAAATGTTTAAGAGTGATTTGAGTTTTAAAAACTATAATTGATTGGGTTATTAATTATATACTTAAAACTCTAGTTTTTTTTTAAAAAAAACTTTGAAGGATGATACTTCTTTTAAATGAAGAAAGTGATGGATGCACTAAAATCACTTTTGGATAAAATGAGAGTGATTTAGTGAATTGATTATGTGTTGATGAAATTTCATGGGAATTAATTTGTAAATGGATTAAAATGATACGGTTTTATAAGGAATGTGGATATGACGAATTGAAAGCCCTGTAAAAAACGTGGTTAGTGCTTTATGTCATTGTGTTGAAATATGAGGTCAAATGACGGTATGAGGTTGTGAATGAAAATGATGAAAAGAAAAATTGGATTAGAGAGAGAAATCAATGTTGGGTTGGACTCCTGGTTTGTTTTTGAATCATAAGTGGTTAACTGAATAGTGAACCGAAGGATGGTTGATGAGATCAAGTTGGGCTTAACCAGCTCCACGGTGAAAGACCAAAAACTTGCGCAAGATGGGTACCATTCGGTTAGCCCCCGTAAATTGAAATTATGAGTTGTCGTGGTGAGTTATAAAGCGATCTATTACCCAACTGCTTTGCGTAGCTTGTTGGGGGAATAGTGAGTGGTTTCTATAAGTTGCACCAGACGTCGGTTCAATATTCGAATAATGGTTTTTATGAGAAAATCGAATAAAGAAACGTCAATGTTTTTGAGATAAATGAATGATAATGAACCAAATTTTTTTTAGAGAAAGTCGAGGTGTGCGAGTGTGATTTCAAAGGGTTCAAAAGATAATTTGTTTGCTGTATGATTGCATTTCATCACACCTCACTAATCATGCATAGCACTTGAGCTAGCCTTTAATCTACGAGCTTCGACTCATATTTGTTGCATCCAATATTTTTTAGGCTTGAAGAATCAACACAAGATATGAAAAAACCTAGATTTGGAAAGGAGAATTGAAAGATGTTTTGTGTTTTTTTTTAATCTAAATCATGTTTATCTTGTGATTTTTGAGAAATGTAATGAAGTCATTTTTGAAAGTGAAATGTGAATCGTAGTTGTTATATGTGTAGAACATTATGGCAAAACTAAGGATATGAAGAGATGATGTTATCATTTTGTTTTAAGATAATTCCAATGAAATACTAAGTTTCATGGATGAATGGCATATTCGAGATGTTTGATTTAATTAAGTGTTAGGGACACGAGAATTCGAAGGCGGTTTTGATGCCTAATAGTTGTGTGTATGCATGCTTTACTTCATTACAAGTTTGGTGATTGAGTTAGGTACATGAAGTTCGAAAAAGAGACTTTGCAGAAAAACTCTCGAGTATGAGAGCCCTCGAGCATGGGGCCAGGTTTGCTTGAGCGAAGGGTTAAGGAAAACAGGGGAAAAGCTACTGGCAGTTGTGTTAGAGTTGGTATACTAAAAATTATATTTTTAGTATTTAATTTTATTTTAATAAAATTAATTTTTCATTTTATGAGAATCTTTATGAGTAATGTATGTATATTATTTATTTGTTATGCATGGATATCCGATATTTTGTATAGTATTAATCTGGTGTGTAGAGTACGATTTACACACATAAGATTAGATTTTAGGTTCTTACAGAATATAAGTTTTATGTTCACAGTTTAGATGAAAATGGACATACCATCGGTACGACTATGGTACAGAGTTTTATTAGGTATATCTTGGTTACGGGGAACAGATAATAGCATTTTCTATTATTTCGACTCTCTGTGCCAGTAAACTTTGCGTGTATTGAACGGAACATTTGAAGTAATTAATTTTATACTGACTATATAAATTAATTCACACCCCAAGGTTATTATGAATAGTGCTTATTATCTTAATCCTAAAATAATTATTGATTTACATAAATTTAATATTCGTTGTTTTGATTCATTAGATTGTGCAATCTTTTATGGGTTTATATTCCCGGTGAGTTGGATAGCGGTATTACTTATATAAAAAATATTAATTATTGACGGTTTTCATGTCCCAAAAGATCGGGATTGACGATACCCCATTAAGGAAGCTTATAAGTTTTGATCGGGCCAAACCCTGCAGGTGGATTTTATCATCCAGCAGTCAAATAAGTTAAGCAGAAGGGCTTAAAAAAATATCAAGATGCCGATTAAATTAAATTGTCAGTAATTAAATTTAATTGGCAGGTATCGAGAATCTTAACGTGGAAAAAAATGGTAAGCATTTAATAATAGGAGCTCAATGCAAGAAGGTCTTGAGATTATGGGTTAGAGTGCAATTATAGTTATTTAGTGGTGTGAGCTGTAATTCAGTGTTTTACGAAAATTGCAAAAATCGCTGGTAAGTGTCTATGTTCTACTAGAAGTCTTACTCATAATTACTCCACAGGTCCCTGTTGTAAACCTATATATATGCGGGTAGGCTTAACCAGTTTAAAATTGATATATCATAATTTGTCTTTCAAGACTAAATATATATGAGTTCTGCCGGTACAAGTTCTCGATAGTCCGTAACCCACACTACGTTCGAGGGTCGCATAAGAAAATATAGTAGAAGATCTGATAGGAGCTTCAACTCGGAATCAAATCGTAGTTGAAGAATCGATCGACAAAATGTATTCTTCTAAATTAACATTGGTTGCACGGGTTTTATTTTGATCGTTTGTCGTCAAAAGTTTTATCTGGAGCTCGTTACAGCGTTTGCCCATCCAGTTAATTTTTTATCGAAAATCGTTTGCAAAACAATGATCTTGACAGTATTGCCTCCAATAATTGGCATCAGAGTTGTTTTGTTTTTTGTTTACGATTATCGAAATTGGGTAATTTTGGAACTGTTGCTAACTTTGTTTTGCAGGCGTTCTAAATCCCGATTTTATGATCATTATTTATTTTCATATTTGATTGAATGCGTGGATGATGATTAATTTTTTTTTCACGGGATTGACCGTGATAGATTAATTTTTTTTAGATCAATTGTGAGCCTATTGGACATAGGTTTCGATGTATTTTTTTTATGTTCTTAAACTTTTTTTTATAGTTTTTTAGAAAGAAAAATAAGAATAAGTATGACAAAACGAGGGTGGTGGCAATCGGCGGTGGTTCCAACGTTCTCTCTCCAAAATTTTTTTTGGATATTATAAAAAAAAAAGGCGGGG
>JAOTRH010153393.1:0-13185 GCA_034768845.1 Heliamphora exappendiculata | reverse complement strand
CCTAGATCTAACAAATTATTTAAGTCACTAACGGCTGCCCTTTTTCTACTTTTCTTGTCATCTTCAATAGTCCATGTATTATCAATTTTCTCCCAGATGTCTTCTTTAATAAAATTCACTAGTTGTTCCTGAGCAGCACAGAAATCAGTCTATTCTACTCCATTTGATTTCAACACGATTCTTACTAGCCAGTAGGACTGCATTTCATCGACGTATACTTCCTCCTCAAAAAGTTGGAGAAGGGTGATTCCATCAAGCACATGGCTAAACCCATAAGGTCGACTCGGGTAATTCAATGGCCAGTCATCTTCTTCATTGCGCTCCTCCTCTTGTTGGTATACTTGGATTAGCGGTCAATACCATTCCCAGGCATTATCATTTCATTATTCCATCATGTCTCGACTGCCTCTAATCATCATGAACGAGCATGTTGTTTGATCCTCGGTTGTTGAAACACGAGGGCGTGGTAGGTGCGCTGAACATATGTGCTAACTCGGGTCCTCTAATTACCCTAGAAACATGTAATTTACCCCAGCCTGCCTGGCATAATTCGGCAGTGGGTTAGTAGTGACATTTGGTTTTGGGGCGACAGATGGTGGTGGGATCACCTTATTGTCAATGAGGTTTTGGATCTTGTGCCAGAGTCGCAAATACTTATCAGTTAGGTTCCCGTGACCTTGGTGGAAAGCGCAGTATTGTGAAGCATTAAACCTTGGCAGTAGGGGATCAGGAACATGTATGGGGTCCAATGGCTTGATGAGCTCCTTCTCAACGAGTCGATTCAAGGTGGTGGATAAAGAAATGTTGAGGGGAGTGAACACCCACCTTGGCCTTTGTTGCTGTTGGCTATTATCTGATTGTTGGGCATTATTGGACAGCTGGACAGAAGGAGATGGGTTTAGCAAGTTTACCTCATTTGAGCAAGACACGAGGTTGGTTGCAGTGGATTGATTTTGGTTAGTTGCGGGAAAAGTCCTTCTAGGTGGTTTTTGATTGGGTTATGTTTTCTCGATGTCACCAGATTAGATAGCGTCCTCAATTTGTATTCCAGAGTCAAATAATTGCTCAAATGTGAAAAGCGGCTGCATGATGAGGTAGCGCTTTAACAGAACTGCAGATTCTTAACCACAATCCTCACCTGCTCTTTCTCAGTGCGCCTGTTTGTCATTTTGGCGGCCTTACCCCTCCATCAGGTCAGGAAGTTAATAAAAGATTTCCTATTTTTCTGTCGGGTCATTTTGAGCTCCCGGATAGTTATATCCAGTTGAACATTATAACTATATTAGCTGATAAAAATCGTTGCAATGTCTTCTCAAGTTTTAGTTTTAGCTACATCAAGGGAGAGAAATCATTTCTGGGCTGCCCCAGAAAGAGATCGGTGAAAGAGCTGAGTCTTCAGCTGGTCATCAATCTCCATTAGCGACAGGGTACCAACATACATTCGGAGATGAATTCTGGGATCTCCGATTTCGTCATATTTTTCCATGTCCAGCATTTTGAACTTATTCAGGAGTTTAGCGTCTGGGAATAGGTAGAGTCCTCCTACATCGAGCATATATTTTTCAACTCCCTTGGCTTTTTTGAGGACCTTTTCCATCATGTCGATCTTCTCAATCAATGCAGATTCTCTAGACTGCGCAGTATTTTTCTCCTCAACTATCCCTACAGAGTCTACCTGTCACTGATCTTTTCCAGACTCGTGTTGACTGTACTTTTCTCATCCCAATGGTAATCTCACAGAGAAACCTAGATTCCAAAAGCAGAGTAACTAGTATCAAACTCTTCTCAAGCGAACATTCTGACAACAGGTAGCAAATATCTCATATTCCCAAAATAGTGAATCATGAGCAGATAAACACGGGGACTGAAACAATGCCCCTGTTGGGCTTGTGTCGGCGGCATAATCACCCAAAAACTAGAAAGACAGTTAAGAAGGGAAAATAACTAAATTCTAGAGGGAAAGCTCATCTAAGACGAGGAAACGGACAACACTTCGACATGAAAATTGAGCTACGTTGACCGGACTGGTTCGACTTAAAAACTTATAAGAAAAAATAAGCAATATGACGGCAGGGAAATAACTCTCATGGGTATGACAAGGGTTTAAAAGAAATGATCCTATGTCTAAAGGGGGGAACCAACGACCCGAGAAAATCTCTGAGGGAAAAGAAACCTCCCTAGAAGTATTAAAATGAAACACGGGTATGACCCCGAGAAGAAAACTATGATAAGAAAAATCGAATGTGGTGAAAAATAAAACTCGGGTAAGAACCCGAAGGAGAAGCTAGCCTAAGCAAATGATAACAGAAAACCCGGGTCGAACCCAAAAAAAAAACTAGCCTAAACTTGATCAAAACAAACCTAATAATATACAAACAAAACATATAATGAAGAAAAATACATAATCCTATTAGGGTTAGCAACACCTAATTGGGGAGTCCTAAGTTCACTATATGCAAAATACCATTTTTGGTCAATTGAAAATGGTACCTTCTGAATAGAGCCAGGTATATACCTCCCCTGCAGAACATGATCAAACAGTACGCTCGAACTCTTTTACTGCACCTATGATAGCGTACAGTCAGTAAGGCTTGCCCGTCTTCCCAACAATTCCCGAAACGGATTAGCGTTCAAAGCATCAGGTCGATCAGGCATGGGGGTTTGAAGAACAATACATATCCATGCGACAATGCAAATGAAAAATTTTATTATGAACCAATGATATTTTCAAATCTAGCCCTCTTATTTGAATTTATAAACCAGTCCCCAGCAGAGTCGCTAGAAAATACTGTAACTTTGGAATTTATTGGTTGTTTTGAAAAATATTCAAAAATAAGGAATTCAAAGAATGTTTAGAAAAAAATCTTTTAACACCTAGAAAACTAAATTTTGAAAATTTCTTTTTGTTGAAAATAGAGTTGCCACTTAATTTTTGAAAAAAACTAAAAATAAATAAAAATGGCTACTGATCGTAAAAGCGTTTAACCAGAGTAAGAGAGTTCGGGAGCTAAGGTACGAATCGAAAAATGTGTTAGGCACCCCGTTCGCCCAACCGTAAAGTTGGTCTCTACTAATCATCATTGGTTCTTTAATATGATTTCTCACATGCCTGCAAATAGAGAAAATTATGGTGAAAAGAGAACATTCAAAATCAAGTATAAAAAATACATAAAATATGTACATAACACTCCAAAATAAATAAGTGTCAAAAGAAAAATCATAAGTCATATGGCATGTAATTTCTATCTAAAGAATACATAAAATATACCCACATGTAATATTGTTTAAGCAATCTAAACTAACATAATTTAGTTAAAATAATAAAATGCTAAAGTTGCTAAAATTGCCTAAACATGACTTCGTTACAAAAATAAGCTAAATTATTTTGAGCATAACACTAAGCTAACGTGCATATTCTTAAACTATCAAAAGTATAACCAAAATGAAAGCATGTGAAATTTCTATATTAAAGGAAAAATTTACTAACAAAGAAATTAAACTTAAAGATTTAGAAATAAAGAAAATGAATGAAAAGTTTGTAAAAGAGAATTGTAGTAAAATGATGAGGTTAGAAAAAAAAATGTTAGTAGACTATTGAAAAGGAAAAACTCAACTATTTACATTTTATGTTTTAAAATAGACAAAAAGAGGTAAAAAAAAAAAAAAGATAACAAAAGAGAAGAAAATTACTATAAAAAGAGGAAATTAAATTTAAAAATTTTTATGATTGTTTGAATTTAACAAAAGAAAAGAAAAATAAAATAGGTACTATGAAAAGGAAATAAAATCAAAGAAAGAAAATAAAGCTTTATAGGAAAATTAAAACTAAGATTTAAAATAAAAAAATATTAATTGAAACTTTATAAGAAAATTAAAGTTAATAGTAAGAGAAAATAGAGTACTACATTACAAGGAAAACAAAGTAATAATAAAAATAAAATAAAATAAAATGCTAAAAAATAAAATTACTCTACTATTAAAATGAAAGAAAAAGAAGAGAGAAATAAAACTATTAACAGAGTACTAAACTTAATAAGAAAAGAAAATAAAAATAGTGCATTGAAAGAAAATTAAAACTAATATTGCAAAAAAAGAAAAAGAACTTTAAATGCTAAAAAAATATTAAACTAATACTTAAAAGAAAAAAATATTAAATTAACATTACTAGAAAAGAAAAGAAAATGAAATAGAGTGCGTAATAAAATAAAATTAGACTAACTAAAAGAAAAAAATAAAATAAATACTAGAATATTAAATTAATATAAAAAGAAAAGAAAAGCGAAAAAATGAAATATTAGAATTAAATGAATGTAATATTGACAATTACAACCATTTTTATGTAAGTACTTATAACATAATAATAACGACATTATTTAGTCGTATCGTTAAATCATGTTAGCACTAGTTTGATAAATTAATAAAAAATAATAATGTGCTTAGTGTAGTTGTGTGAAATAAGTAATTAATTAAAAAGATTAAACTAAATGAAGCAATTTTAAAAATAAATGAGATTAATTATGTAAACAAAATAAATGTACAAATTGAAATTGAAAGTTAATCCAATCACTCTAAGAGAGAGAAAATTGAGTTTAGAAGAATCGAGGATCCAAACGAGGTACCTGAATTGCCGAAAAATCCTCAAATTGGGAATATGCTTCAACGGTCCAATTCTTGGGTGGTGATTTAAGCAAGGCTTCAATGTCGGAGATTCGGGTCTCGGTATTTCGACAGGATTTTGGTGTCGAGGCTCAAATTGCTCAGCGACTGCGCATAACTTCTCTCTATAAACCTCTCTCTCAAATTCTGTCCTTGAAAGCGTACCAGATGTACGGTATTTATAGAGTTCTTCAACCAATGAGATGCTACCACGTTCTGAACCATGTCATGCCATTTGCAGTTGGCGGCCGCCACAATGTGAGTTGGCGGTCGCCATGTTGGAAAAGGTTCCACAAGATTCTATTGGCGGTCGCCACAATGAACATGGCGGTCGCCACTTGTGGCAATGACTTGGGCAACAAGTTATCGATGATTTGGTACAACTTCATTGGTTTTGAAGGTTTCTAATAGTTTTTGATGGTCGGGTTCAATTACCGAGCTTGGATCACTTTTCGAGGATCGAACTAAAGTACTTATTCCACCTGTTCTCATCATCGGTTTCACCTAAGATTGGGTAGGGTCAAATTGGGGTGTCTACACAAGAAAAACAAGGAAACAAAGCCAAAAGCTGAAACCCCAACCCCAGGATCCAAAACTACGAACAACTTAGAGTCTTGACAGCATCGATTCGGTGAATGAAGAAATCCAACATGAACAGAGGAGATTTCATAGACGTCATAATCCAAAAACTAGCTTTAACTTTGACCATATCAGAGATGTTCTCCCAGCTCACTACGCTGTTGTTGAAAACCAGGTCGTTTCTATCTTACCATAAGGACCACATAATTGAATAAAGCATGGCAGGCCATATCTTACTTGCAAAACCTTTTGTTGGCTGTGTGAGCCACCATTGATTAAGCTCCGAGAGATCTCCTGGGCATACCCATTCTGTACCCCACCAACACATAATGTTACACTATACTTCCCAAACTTCGTGGCAGGTTAAGAGAAGGTGAGAACATGATTCTAAAGCAATTCCACATAAGCTGCAAAGAAAGGAGCTGCTTGTACCCAAAATGCCTCTTCTTGATAGCATATCCTTAGTGGCTATTCTTTCCTGAGATGCTAACCAAGTGAAAACTTGGACTTTTGGAGGATAATATCCAAGCCAAATTCTTTTTAAGGGAGAAGGAGGAAGGTTATTTGCTTCGGTAACCAACCTGTAGAAGGATTAAGAGGAGAAGACCTTATTCTTGTTCGTTAGCCACTTCAAGTGATCACACTTAGCTGGGTCAATAGTCACATCCTTTAGCTCTAGGAGTAAGAGAGCAAGGACCCCATTTTCCCATTCATAGAGATTCCTTCGGAATGACAGGCACCATTGGCCATCATTATCACACTGGTATAGCTCTTGGACATAGGCTTATTTTAGGTAAAGAGCATGTATAATATGGGAAATTTGAGCTTTTAAGGATTTGGATATGGCCAACAGTCTTCCCAAAATAGAATTGATGCACCATCACCCACTGATATCCTGCAATTTTCTATGAAGATGGAGTTGAGGCTGCTATCTTGAGCACTTTCTAACAAGATTGCTTTCCATACAGCTGATGCATTACTACTTGACATGTTCTTGGGAGACCATCTTGATAATGGCCCACCATACTTGTGTATAATAATTTTTCTCCAAAGGCTTTTCTTCTCCACGTCAAACCTCCAGCACCATTTCATTAGGAGGGCTAAATTTGAAAGCCCCAGGTTTGCTACACCCAAACCACTCAGGTCCTTAGGTGTAGAAACTCTACCCTAATTGATGAGATGCATCTTGCCTTTCTCAGAACTACCATCCTACAAGAAACTGCTTTAGATCTTGGTTAAAGTCTTAACAACATTCTTGGACATCTTGTAAAGAGCAATGTAGTATATAGGTAAGCTAGATAGGACTTGCCTTCACTAGCTATAATCTTCCAGCCATGGATAGCCATTTTCTCTTCTAGGGCATCAACTTTTTATGGAATTTGGCTACATGGGGATCCCAACACTTGGATGATCTAGGGTTGATCCCCACTAATAGAACCAAATACTTCAGAAGTAGGGAGCTAATTGCACAATTGAGGAAAAGGGCATGGGCCTGTAAAAGGTTTGTGGATATACCCACTCCGCACATGGTACTTTTGTGGAAGTTGATTTTGAGTCCTGATACCAATTTGAAGTTCTGAAGGATCCTTTTAGTGCTCTTTAATTCCTCCATGCCATTTCTACAGAATAGTACTGTGTCATTGATAAATTAGAGGTGGGTAATGCATAATCCTTGGGTGCCAATGCAAGTACTATGAATTAAACCAAGCTTCTTAGCATTCTCCAGTATGGAATTCAGCCCTTCAGCTGCAATGTTGACGAGATAGGGAGAAAGTGGGTCTCCTTGTCTAAGACCCTTCTCCATTCTAAACTCTTTGGATGGAGAGCCATTCACCAGAATTGAGATCAAGACTGATTGGAGGCAACTCTGAATCCATTTGCATAACATAACCCCGAAGTCCATCTTATGCATTATGGAGAGCAGATACTCCCAATTGATTGAATCATAGACTTTTTCGAAATCCAGTTTGAGAACGATACCTTTGGAGTTTCTGCTCTTCCACTCATGTATAATCTCATTGACAATGAAGATTTCGTTAAGAATTTTTCTGCCCTTGATGAAAGCTAATTGTTTCTCGTCTATCAAATTGTTCATAACCATTTTTAGTCAATTTTTTGCCAGAGATTTGGCCAGTATCTTGTACATTGCCCCCACCAAACATATGGATCTATACTCTCATTGTAAAGACCGGGTTAAAAATTATAATATTAGCGACGGTTAGCTCATGAGAACGTAAGTTGCCGAAAGGTTAGGAACCCTTATTCAATTATAAACTCTAATTCAATCCAAAAATCCTAAAGACTAAATACTCGAGAGGCAAAACCTTTAACTCCCAAAAACAATTGCCAACATCCTAAAAATTAATTAACTATCATGAAATATTAAATTAAAAATCACAAATTCTCATAAAAATGATAAAATGACCATTTTGCTCTTAATAAATTTAAAAAAAATTTAAAAAAACTCAAATTTAACACATGAACATCTTAAATTAAAATTTTTAAGTAAAATAAATGGTAAAAAACAAAATGACACCAAAAATATCAAAATGCCCCTTAATGGCATGTTTGCCTAAGAAGATGTGCCCAAAAAGTCTCTTATTTTTAATTTGGCCCATGTTTTCTCTTCCTCTATATGAAGGACCATTAAACCTGGCTCGTCCTTGATATTCATTCGATCTACCTCCTCTTCCTCGATGAAAACTCCTATTTCCTCTATAAAAACTTCTGTTTTGAAATTGTAGAGATTTTCTGATAGTTGTGAAGGCTACCGTTACATCAGTTAAGGAGTTTGTTTTAGCCTCGGGGTGAATTGCTTCGAAACATAACAGAGACGACAAATATTCCATGGAAATACTCTCAGATCTGGTGCTAATTGAAGTTTTGAAAGCATCATACTTAGTTGGCATGCCACTCAAAGTCAGAAAGACTAAATTCTCATCTAAGACAGGTCATCCTGCGAGTACAAGTAGATCTGCTGTCTCTTTGATTTGTTGTAAGTATGTTTCAATTGTATGAGATTTCTTAGTTATTGCATTCAATTTGCTTTTCAATTGATGTACATGAGATCTAGAAAGCGAAGTAAACTTCTTCTCTAAGAATTTTCATACCTCAGCACTATGTCAACAATGAAGAACTGTTGGATAGATAGTACGAGAAATCGTGGCTGTAATGCAACTGAGAAAATGCCCATCGATGGTAATCCAATTCATGTAATCCGGATTTGTGATTTCTTTATTCTCTGAATCAAGAATTATTAGAGACTGACAAGTTGAAGATCCTTCAACGAAACTCAATGAGTTTGATGCTCGAAGTATATTCTGAGACTGACTTCTCCATATGATACAGTTTGGTGAATCCAACTTGATTGTTACAAAAGAATTAAGGTTCGAAATCAGTACTGGGAGATTAGGCGAAATGACACTCTACGCTGAATTTGAAGACCCCATTGTTGCTCGTTGAAGTAATTAGGACTCTGATACCATGTGGAAATATCAAAAGTTGAGAGAAGACGGAGAACAAGAAACAAAGAAACTTGATATCATATTCTGTTAGAACTCATTCGGTACATCAACGTCCTTATACATCGGTTCCTTATATAGTAGTGTATATTATCTAGCAGTCATATTAATTAACTGAACTAACTAACAGAACTGCTAACTAATTTAACTGAAGCCTAAGCTGTCATCCCTTCCATAAGCCTCCTAGGTTGTTGTTCTGATAATCTCCTTAGAACAAATACCCTGAACCCTCCTCTGACTAAACCCCAATAGAGCACTCTACCCTCCCATCATTACATGTGATTTGACAATTCAAGTGATGTGACAACACAGCCTAGCTAGGCACTTGGCACCCTAAGCCTTGTCTCGACCAAGTATTCAAAGCGATATTATTGACTAACCTCTATGACAAAAGATCGAGGCACGCGGAGCTTCCACCTCCTCTTAAAAAAGCATATAGAAGCTCGAGACTTATTGTAAGAAAAAAAATCAACTTCGAACAAATACCTAAAACTCTTCCCTGACGAAACCCCAACAGAGCACCCTACCCTCCCGTCATTACATGTGATTTGACCATTCAAGTGATGTGACAACACACAAAATAATAGGGATAACTCTCTCTCTCTCTCTCTCTCTCTCTCCATTTTATATATACCCCATCTCTCTCAGTAGAGAGAGGGCATATGATTTTCTCTTACAAAAATAGGATCTAACTTGTGCTTCAGAGACCCTCCCTCTGGCCACCAGCCGAGAATTTGTTTTGCAAGAATATGGCAAATGGAGCACGTGGGGTAAGCGACATCATCTTCATCGTTAGACTTCTCTTCCGTATTATGCGAGTATATATTTTTATATCTGCACAATATTGTTACATAAATCTCACATTTTTTGAGAAGTAATGATTAATAACTTCATATTTATCGGAACCTCTCCACTTAGCTTATGTTTGAATCTTTTTTTTTCTACGATTTTTTTTTTAGTGAATTTTTTTCAACATTAGTCCAAATGAGCATACTTTCTAGATTCCTCCTGTAATGAAGAAAAAGAAAAGTAAAATTTTTTAATCAAGATCTAAAAAAAAATCATTTAAGATGAAAAAAAAAACAACTTAAGTAAGCTTTTTGACTTTGTTTTTAATTTTTTTGTTTTTAGTGGATTTTTTTTAAATTTGGCCATAACAGGCATACTTTTTAAAATTCTCCCATCACAAGGAATCAAAAAAGTAAAAAAGACTATTTTCTTAATGACTATTTCTAACCAACTCACCTATCCCTAGTTTCTCTCTTCACTATTTTCGTAATGACTATTTCTAAACAAGGAACCAATCAAGAGTAATGACTATTTCTAAATAAGGAACCAATCGAGAGTATTTGAATAACTACTACTGATACAAAACAATAATAAAAACCGTTGACATATACCATTTCTTACAATTAGTCTGCCAAAATCCAAAATAACATCAACAAATAGGCCACCGACAAATTTATTTATTTTTTCCTTCAAAAAATTAAAATTGTGGTAATATAAATCAATCTTGAAAATAATGGGAAGAGAAACCAATCTGACGATCTATCTAGGGTTAGATATTTATAGAGCAGTACACAATACCAAAACAATTTTTGTGTAAACAAAGCATTAGATGAATTAACAATGTCAACGTGCAGCCATGCACGCCCCTCTTGTATTCACTTCACAAACAAATAGTATATATATATATACCTTCACAAAAACAGAGAAGGGAAGAGCTCGAAAATGGGTGTGAAACCAAGTAATTCTAAGCTGAACCTATCCACTATCTCTTTCATCTTCCTCTCACTAGCTCTCCTACTCCTAACAGTAAATTACCGACCCAAGCCTGGTCGAACCGAAATTCGCGGTCTCCAAAACCGTTACCCGGTGGTCACTTCCCGAAGTTTGGCAGCAGAGGACCCTAGATGGTACCATGTGGTCGCTCAAGAGTTGAAGAGGAGAAAGATCAAGGTTGGTTTGGTTAACATGCAGGAAGGAGTAGATCAATATGGTGAGCTGCATGGATTAGCACAGACGGTCACCGTCGATTTTGATCGCGTGGAGGAGGACCGCCGGTGGGAAGACTTCTTCCCGGAATGGATTGACGAAGATGGGAAGTGGAGACAGCCGTCTTGCCCGGAAATTCCGATGCCGCGGTTCGAAGACTACGAAGAGCTGGACGTGGTTGTAGCTAGGGTTCCATGTGGAGGAGGAGGAGAAGGAGTTAAGGATGTTTTTAGGTTACAACTTAACCTCATGGTTGCTAACCTGTTGGTGAGGAGTAGGAGGAACAATCAGGGGTTTGATCGGACGGTTTACGCTGTGTTTGTGGGATCATGCGGACCCATGTGGGAGATCTTCAGATGTGATGATCTCTTGTGGCATGAAGGGGATTATTGGGTTTACAGGCCTGATTTGAGAAAACTCAGACAGAAGGTTCTCATGCCTGTTGGTTCATGCCAGATTGCTCATCCATTTACAGAGCCAGGTGTGCTTTCATCTAATTTGTGTTTTTGTGTTCATTACTGAGAAAACTAGCCCAAACACAAGAATGAAGAAAAAGAAAGATATTAAGCACTTTTTTTTTATAGAATTTATTAGAGTTCAATATTTTCTTTACCTACTGATTAACCATAAAATCTAAAATTATCATGTGAATGGCTGACGATTAGATTCTTATTTAGTTTGAAAATGTAATTCCAAGTTAGATGACTAATTGAAAGTTATTTTTTTACCATTCATCCCAAATGAAGAAATTATATATAGAGATGGTGAATCAAATTCCAATTCTTCATCAATATTATTGTCATCTATCTTAAGCAAGCTAAAAGCTAACTAATTGTATTAGAGCCAATTCGTAACCATAAAACTATACGAGAGTTATTGGTTTTGGAATGATCGATCAAGAATTGAAACCGTATTTTGATTGATTTTGAACTCCTCACAAGAATAATCCATCTTTCCTATAACAAATGACATTCTCTTAGGTTGTATATTAAATTCTCTCACTCGCACACTGTGTGTGAAGGAATTAAAATAAATTTATGGCTTATTTATTTGATCACCACCACGTATTTGAAGCTAAGAATTAGAATGAGACGTAGGTCGGTTTTAGCGTTAGGGTTGGTAGTTTTCTTAGTCACCAGCGACATTTCTAAGCCAAACTAAGAATGTTGAATCTTTGTTTAAAATCACAATTTTGATAAATTTATAAATAAACTATTCTCACAAGATAAACGTTAATTCTTTTAGAAGTATTCTTTGCTGCATTGCTTTGTTGTCAAGGCTAATAATTCTTAAGTGGCGTGTATCACTGTTAAAATTAGTGTATCATTATTAAAATTAGTAACTTATAGATTATAATTTGTAGCAGAAATTATGAGTGTTTAGTAAAAAATTATAACTTGTAACTAAAGTAAAAAAAATTTATAATTTATAACAAAAATTGTGAATGTTTAGACAAAATTGTAATTTATAACTAAAATTAGTAATAAAAAACTAAAATCTACTAAGAATAACTTTGCCAAACACATCCTTAATCCTAATGTTGCTCAGCTGAGGATGGCAAAAACCACCACGCTAGTTCTTTTCTCTTCAGAACATTTTTTTATTACTTTTTCTGTAGAAAACTTAAAGGCATCATACATAATTCTTTGCACGTTGCTTGAATTCTTAAATATTTAGGACTCGCTCATAAGGTTCATATTAATTATTTTCTATTTCTTATTTTTAATTTTATTAATTGTAAATAAAAATAGGTTTGACAACTGTTTTTAAAAATTACATTTGACAAATGTTTTGGTTTTTAAAATAATGTAAGCAGCTTTCAAAAAAAACTTACATTTAATGAAACAAATTAACATTCTCTCCCCTTTTCCCACCTCCTCGGATCACCCTCACCTCTAATCGCTATAACCACTTTAATGAAACAAATTAACATTCTCTCCCCTTTTCCCACCTCCTTGGATCACCTTGGCCTCTAATCGCTATAACCACTATAAGCGGCGGTCGCCTTTGGCTACGATCTTTGAGTTAAACTAAAAATTGAACATTTACAAATTGTTCTAAGAGTGTAGTAATCAAAATCAATTTACATTTAAAAAATTTATATATAATATGAATATAATAAAAATAGATAACGAACTTGTTCGGTTCTATACAATTTTTAAAAAATGGTTTGAATTATTTAAAACCAAAACTAAACTATTAACCAAAAAATCGAACTAAATCATACCGTTTGAATTCATCCAATTAGATTTACCGATTCCTTCTATTTTTTTGAACACTCCTAGCAAACGATGACTATATTCTACAACTTTTCCCACACCTTTGGCCCATCTATGGTCGTGATTGCTGGCCACCATCTGTTGGAATCTGTGAATTTCATTGGCCATGGAAATCCAGATTTCAATAGCAGATTCAATTACAATTGGATTAGCCA
>JAOTRH010153382.1:0-13186 GCA_034768845.1 Heliamphora exappendiculata | reverse complement strand
AGAAAGAAAAAATTCACTAAATTTGAAAATAAACAACATAAAATTTGATTAGTTAGTTTATTATGGTTTATATATATATATATATATTTTTATATTTAGGCATCGCGTGTAATAAATTTTTTTATATATATTTTTTATCTATAAGTAAAATATTTTTAATATTAGTCCAAACGAGTATAGTGAATTGTTTTAACATTAGTTCAACATACTTGTTTCTTTTTACTTGTAAAAAATTAAAAAAATTAAAAATTTAATAAAAAATTAGAAAAAGTTTAAATAAGGTGAAAAAAACCATTTTAAAGCTTTATAAGGCACTTTTTTTATTTTTAATAATTTTTTTAAAATTTTATCCAAAATAGCTATACTTTTAAATTTATTTTATTATGATAAATCAAAAAGGTAAAAAGATTTAGAGTAAAAAAATTTTAAAAATTCAAAAAAGACTAAAAGAGTCACACATAAAAAAAAGGCAAAAAAAAATTATCCTAGATAGTGCATTAGTCAAGAAAATTATACTTTTTTTCAAATTATTTCAATTAAAATTAAAAGTTAAAAACTTATCAAAATTAATATTTTTTTACCAAAAATAAAAATAAAAATAAATTAAATTTTATGTTTTTATTTTACTTATTTTTTCATTTAGTAATTTTTTATATTTTAATTTAAAAAATTTAAATAAAATTTTGTAATTAAATAAAAAAAACTAAAAAAATTAAAAACACTGTTGAAACAGTATTTTTCGTCTAAAAATTAACTTTTGAATCTAAGTGTTATAAAAATAAAAATATAAAATGGTACAGTAATATTTTAGAAAATAAAGAAGGTGTCAGTATTATTACCCTTAAATACAGAGAGTATATGTGTAATATACCCTAATTTTTATTTTACTAATTATAATCAAACACAAAATATTAAATAAAAAAATATTTTATTGTTAAAAAAACTATAATATATAAGTTAAAAATTTAATATATAAGTGGCATTATATCGTATTTAATTTTTATAAATTTAATTTTATTAAAAAATAATTAGAATTTTTATAATTAATTTTAAAATTTATTAACAACTATATCTCAAATTCGTTCCGAGCCCCAAAATGTTAGGGCCGGCGCTGTTCAGAACTATCAAATAATAACTCAAGGGAGGTTGCATCTGCCAATTCAACTTCAATTATTGCCCATCATATCCTTGAAAGGTATATATATATATATGTGGAGAATGCCTAGCTTTCTAGGGCATTGCCCTCAATTCACATGGCTTTCAAACCTGTAGGTTGTACTTTGGCTCTTTACATAAAATTTAGAAAATTTTCTGATTTTTTACCTTAAAAAAAAAACCCTAAAAGTCACTAATATATTTTTTTGTCTTTTGGATTTTAGACAAAAAGTAGAAATTGTCTTTTTGGATTATAGAAAAAGCCAAGTCTTTTTTTATAGCTTAAAGCCATAGAGTTTAAAGTTAACCAAATAAGATTTTTACTCTTTGAAATAAACTATGGTGTGTATAGACTTCTATGATGGTATCTTTCTTAAATTGGAGGTAAGAGATAGAAGTAAACTTTTTCTTTTTTTTTTTTTTTTAGGAAGAGATCATCTTAAAAAGAATGTTATAATTTCGTTAAATTTCAAGATAATTCTGATATCAATACTGGTCCTTTTAAAAAATTTCAGACCTTGATAGATTAAAAAAAAAATGGAGAAGAAGATGAAATAATTAGAAGTGTGTCTAAATCAGTTGGACTTGGTTACATAAAGTGTTTGGCGTTGCTTTTTGAATTAATTTTTAATTTTTTATTACTAATTTTAGTATTAAGTTATAATATTTTTTTAAATACTCACAACTTTTACTACAAGTTATAATTATTTTTTTTATATTTCAGTTATAAACTAACATATTTATCAAACATTTACAGTTTTTGTTATAAGTTACAATATATAAGTTACTAGTTTCAGCAATATCAAACACCCATGTAAGCTTTTTTGGTTTTTTTTGTTTTTTATCATTTTACTCCATTAAGTGTTATATGCTTCATTAAATTCCATAAACTCAATTAGTTTCTGATTACAAATATCACTTATGAGTTTATCAAGTCCTTTTCTCTCGTAGTAATTAGATTAACAACAATTAATCATCTCACGTTTCTTTTATTGCATCTACTAATCTATTGTACGGATGAAAACGATGTTAATCAACCATTTTTTTGAAAAAGAACAAGTACAGAGATAATTAGCTATATATGTGGGCACCATTCTTTTAGTGGGTGGAGGAGCCATAGCAAAAGGACCACTTGAAAAACCTACACAAAAATTTTGAATTAAGCCTAAAGACGTTACTTACATTGTAAATGGTCCTAAATACCAATTACTAATCGAATTATATTATTTGGCAAAACACGGAATGAAGTGCGTGCTCTGTAGCAAGGCACAGATACGTTGCTGTGTGGGCTAAGCAGCTAGGCCCTCGAACATATTTTTATAATCAGTTTGTTATTATGCAGAGTTCAATGAGTTTGTTATTAATAATGCTATTAATATCTAATATTTAACTTAATTTTTTTTGAATAAATAATCTAATCAGTGAGCTCTATTTAATGAATGAATTTAATCATAAAAATCTAAAAATGAGGCCGCTTAACCCGCACAGCTACGTGCGGTGTTTTGCTGCTTAATTAATTAACACGCTCCCAGATTTCTAACTTAAAAATAATTGTCCTATTATATATCGATCAGGTTCAATATATATAGATGCCTTGACAAATACCCCCAAAATGTCATTTTCATAATGACTCTTCAGTTCGATTCCTCAAGAAGCTAGTTTACCACTTTTTGTATATTTGAATCTAGTGCCACACCTCGGAGAATGACCGGTAATTGGAACGTTCATACTCTCAACGGCATTGTTTCCACTTGCTTTTGTTTTTATTCTTTCTTCTTTTTTCTCCTCGTTAACGGCTATCAGAGAAGGTCTTTATCCTTCAGAGTTTTTAAATATTTGGGCATCTCTAATGGTTATAGTCAAATTAATTGGTAAAGGCAAAGTTATTATTTTTGTGCTATTTATTCATTTTGAAAATGCTACTTTCAATAGTGTATAGTTATTTTTTTCTTTTTGAGAAAAGTTTATGTACATAGAAACGAACCACAAAATTAATCATAGAAGTTGAAGTATTAAGAACTTGTATTATTTTTATGTCTTTTTTGTATAAAACAAATTCTTATAACCCGTCGTGGAAGTTCAGTAGTTTAACATTATCATTAGAACAAATCGTAAATTCAGAAATTTTGTATTTGACTATCACTAGAAGCACCCTGACTTAAACTGATACCTGTGATTTAAGTGGGTCTAAAGGGCCAAAGGCCTACATTGAGATAATTCTTTTATCATAAATTTTAAAAAAAAACATGTTCCGTATTTTTGTAGTTGAACAATAATTTATTTTGTGACTGTGGCACAATATTTTTTTTCGTTCCGATTTTTGACGTCTTATAAGGGGAAATTGCCGCATTCACACTCCTTGATATAAGACGGTTGGGTAATAATTAATTAGCTCATCTGTATGGGAAAAGGTTTCAAATTTCACATGTTAATAGTTCAATCACACATCAAAAGAATCACAAGTTAATAGTTCAAACATTGATGTTATGGCTGAAAAATGTAAAATAACAAGTTAATGGTTCAAACATTGATGTTATGGCTGAAAAATATAAAATAACAACGAAGTGGAAAAGAAAAAAAATAAATAAATCACACAAGTAGATTGACTTTGCAACAATTTTACTGTATAAAACTTTGGGGTTTCGGTAAAAAAAAGTGGGGCATACTATTACTACCACCGTCTTCTCTTTCTCTCTTTATCTTTACTTTTCTCTCTTTTTTAAATAATATTTTTAAATTAAAAATGCTAACCATTGTTTATTAGGCGATCATTAAAAAGTATATAATGTATAGATATTTATCTTTATTAGGTTTTTAATTACCGCTAAGTGAGCGATGGTTAGTACTACTATTTTCATATATAGACAATTAACATACTGGACACAAGTAAATTAGCGTTGGTAATATTAAAGTTGAAATTAGACGATCACTATAAGCCTTCCGTAAATCTTTTTGCAAAATATGTGTGAAGATAACGTTGTTTTAGTTAATTGTGAAAGAAGAACAACGCTCCTCAAGTTAAGGTGAATTTTTTTTTTTTAGGTCTTCTTAGTGTGTTTATTATGCTTTCATGCATATTAAAATTTGTGATCGTCCTTGAGGTTTGATTTTTCTTCTGTGTGAGATTTTTTCTTCCCTACAGGAGACATTTTTCTCTATTTTTAAAAAATTGTCTTGCATTCAATGTACCTTATTTTTTCAATTTTAGGTCGCATTTGATATACATTTAAGTCTGTTACAATTTATTAATAAAAAAAAGTCAATACAATCAAGAGCATAAAATTATAATTACCAAATCCTAAGTGAAAAGTAACTCAATCTTTCCCTCTGTAGACTTAATCTCATAAAAAAATTTATTTCAACTACAAGACCTCCATAAATCAAGTTGGCTCATGAGTCGAACCCACAAAAAAATATATATATATATATCACACGCCCAACAAATGTGTGCGCGCATCATAAAACTGCACAGCATATATATCTAAATATTTGGAAGAGGATGACTATACTTGTATTGACAGTAATTCGAATAAAATCCCTTTGAATATTAAAATTATATCACATAAATATATATATACATATAAATGTGTGTGAAGATTAAAAATCATACCACGATTGGTAATATTTATAATTTTTTATTTTTTATTTACAATAAACAAAAAATAAGTTTTTGTTTATTAATTTTTTAAAACACAAAAATATGATTGAAGATAATGGTTGAAAGAGGTGGTGGGAGGTGGAGAGGTGATTGGAAGTGGTGGCTAAAAATGGTAGTACGAGCTAATAGTTAAAAATGATTGCTAGATGGGGTGATCGAAGCTAGTGATCAAAAGTGATAAAGAAAAAATTATAAATTGAAAATTTATTTACGAAATACATGAAAATATATTTTTTTTAGTTTACTATAATTTAGTAAAATTTGAAAAGTGTTTATATTTTTTTTATAAAAAAAATAATTATTAAATATGTTTTTATTTAGAACTGTAAAATTTTAAAAACAAAAATAAAAAAGAATACAGATAAACGTTACCAAATGCGCGATTAGTTGGGAGAAGCAATAAAAGCATTAAGAATCCCGTGTCAAATTCTCAAAGATGCTCGGAATCATACTCTCAGCAGCAGCAGCAGCCGTCTGATCGGAATAACACCCAAAAAAGTCAAAATCATGCACCCTCCACGGCGGATACAGCCACCAATCAACAGAGTCAACCAGTGCAAACTCGGCCCTCGATTCGGGCGAGTCGAAACTCCCTTCCAAACTCGGTAACTCAATTATCTCCGCCAGTTCATCAGGAGACGTCGTTGTCGTCGACACGTCCGACGACACCGGCAATGGCGACGCCAACAACGAAGTCGACGATGACGAGGAGGAAGAAGCGATTGCACCGAGATGCTCCATTGCAGCCGCTTTAGCCGCCGCAGCTTGTACGTCGGCCGGCGAGAGCGACGACGGGCGCGGAAGCGAGTCGGCGAGTTCGGGGAAGTTGAGAATCGCTGGGTTGCCTTTGACGCTCAACGCGGCCACGTCGTGCGCTCGAGCGGCCATTTCTGGGTTAGGGTAAGTACCGAGCCATATGCGTGATTTCTTGCGAGGCTGGCGGATTTCGGACACCCATTTTCCCCAACTTCGCATGCGAACGCCTCTGTAAACTGGGTGTTTGTTGCCACCATCTCTTGTTGATCTCTTGAGTTGTTTCCCTTCTGGGTTCTGAGTTTGAGGTTGGTTGGACGAGTTTGAGGCCGTGTTTGATAGTGAGTGAGTTGACGAAGAGGAAGATGATGAAGAAGATGTTGAGTTGGTGTTGCCTTCAGCTTCTGAAGTTCGTGGTTCGGCCATTGTTAGTGATGACTCGGTTTGTGGAATTGCAAAACCCAGAAAAATGGTTTTGGATTTTGATCAATATTTGAGCAAAGGTTTGAGTGAATGAGGGATTACGTGGTTTTGATGCATATAAATTGGAAAAGAAAGTCAAGAAAAAGACGAGAAGAAGAAGAAGTACCCCTTGCCCGTTGGAGAGAGAGAGAGAGAGAGAAGGGGAGTGTGTGTGGGAATAGAGGGAGATGAAGGTTACACCTAATCTAGCGATGCTTTCATCATATCATTGATTCATTATGGGAAATAGTTTGGTAAATCAAAAGATATTTTTTCGGTAAAATAATATATATTTTTATTTTTGTGGAAAATATTTTTTCAATATTAAGAGACTGAAGCCTATTTTGAAATATTTCATATTTACTTATTAGTTTACTTTGTTTTGTCTAATTATTTTCTTATTTAATGAATTTTTTTATCATTAGTTGATCAAAATAATTACGTTTGAAATCCACTCGTCCAGATGATTTAGAAAAAAATAATTAATCAAAATTTAAAAAAAATTAATCAAAAGATTTAAAAATTTTAAAAAGAACAAAAATAAATTAATAACCAATATTTTTTTACTTATTTCCGTTTTTAGAAAAATTTTATATTGTTAATTTGGTTATTTTTTTAACCTTTTAGTTACTCTCATCAAAAAAATATTTAAAAAGTAATTTTTTTTATCAAAACTTAAGAAGTCCAAAAAAATAAAAAAATAGGTCAAATAATAAAAACTTAACCCAAAGGACATATATGAGCTAAATAATAAAAAATTAATCCAAACCAAGCACGAGTTCTGTAATTGGCCAGTTAGTTATTTTTGTGTCTAAAACAGTTACGGAAAAGATAAAAATAAATCAAATAATAAAAATTTAATCCAAGTTTTATAATTGGGTTAGGTTCCTCTAATGGACTCCTGTGAAATGGAGAGGTCTAGTTGGTCCTTTTTTGGCTATAAAATAAATATATTTTTTATGATTTAAATTATTTATTTTATTATTTTTAATTTATATATTATTACTATAAAATATTAAATTAACTGAATATCGTTAATTGCCAATGTTGGGAGATAATCAAATGCCGTAAATATATACATGCTCGGTGATCCAAAAAATACATTTTTATTAACTTTCAACAATTACAATAATCTGAAATTACAGGAAAATAAAATAACAGAAACAACATGAATAGAACTTGCAAACCGAGTCCTGCAATCGCAGTTTTCTTAAGAATGATTCGTCGCCTACCGAGGGTGTTGCAGGTATTTTACCGGCATCACTCTCCCATGATAAAACGGCTTCACGATCGTTGAAACACCACCATTGATCGGCTACGAACATACTCCGTCTGTCTTTCTCTCTTTTGCAGCTTATACTATAACCTGAGAACTGTATCTTTCCTTTCTCACTTTCTGTCTGTTGCTTTTCTGTCTGTTGTTCTCATTCTCTATTCTGTTTTCGTCTCTTTCTCTCTCCTTCTGAAACGAGTTGTCCACAGCATGTAGAGGTTGACAGCATATATAAGTCATCCATCATGAATGGGGTTACAGAAAAATTAATAGCCACTCATGACTATTGATTTCGGAATTTAATTGCCAATTGAATGGCCAATTCAATTGCAATTGAATTCTGCTATTAAATTCTGAAATTCAAATGGACAACGAATTCACATATTCCAACAGCCAAAACAAATCATATTTATGTTAAAAAAAATGAATGATAAAATAGATATCATAATTTATTTTTATTAATACAAATATAATTTGTTAAGACAGTTAACGATATTCGATCAATTAAAAATTTTATAATATATGTATATATATATATATGTATATATATATAAATTAAAAATAATAAAATAAACCATTCAAATTATAAAAATATATTTATTTTAAAGCTAAAAAAATCAAATTACACCTCTACCGTCCATAACATGTCATTTCCATAATATCATAATATGACAGCAGGGAAGCCTCTCCCCTTATAATTGGCGGATCATTTATTTTAGTGTACCAAGTAAAACTGTCAAAGAAAATGACATGATGTCAGCATTTTATCATTTTTAACACTAGCGTGTGAAACATTATTCGATGTGAATCATACGTGAACGTATTAATGTAAAAGTTACATTATTATGTGGCTTAATTTCGTGCGTGACAGTACAGATTTTTCTAGTGTGTGACATATCGGCATGATTCTTTTATAAATTAGATATTTTATATTATTAAAATTAATAATTTATAAATTATAATTTATAGTAAAAATTATAAATATTTGGTAATATATTAAATTGTAGCTGACTAAATAAAAATAATAATTATAACTTAAACAGATGTTGTGAATAATTTTAAAAAATTATAATTTATTATTAAAATTAATTAAAAAATAATTGAAGATTAACCTGAAAAGTAACACTAAACACCCTTTAAATTATTATTTTTTTTAAAGAAATTTTTCCTTTCTTGTTTGATGGAAAGACATTGATGGCAATTAGCAAGGACAAACATGTATGTCTAAAAAAATTGCAAGAAGTCAAAAGGCTGTGGCATTTTTATAGAGATGGGATGTTGTTTTGTAGTATTGCTGATTTTAAAGTTTATATAGAAACAAGATGATATTTTTGAATATTTCCCTTGAATAAAAATAATTAGGATGGTATATATTTTTGAATTAAGATTCGAAATTGAGATAGCGACTTATTTACTTATTAAAAAAAATATTAAACACAGTTCAATAAATAGTTTCGCTAAATATATAAAAAGTATATAATTAAACAAGGATGAAAAGGCACATACAAATGTATGTAAAAGTGTATTAAGAATTATAAAATATGCATTAGGATGCTAATATTTTTATCTTTCTTCAATCTTCTCATCTTAAACAATTCTCAATGGGCGTTGTATAACAAGACTCTTATTTATTTATTTATTTATTTGTTTTTAATATTTTTTAAAGATATTATTAAATTTTTAGGCCTTTTGATTTTTGTCATTGATACAACTAGAAAAGTAAACAAATCTGGTCAAGGTATAAAAATAATTTATAAAATGTAAACATAAGTTAAAATAAATTAATAAGTTGAATTTTATGTTTCTTATTTTTATTATTAAAATTTTATTAACATCTTTTTATTTTATTTTATTCCTCTATTGAAATTAATCCAAAATAATTAAGAAAAAATAGTGAAAAGATGAAAAGAGTTTTAAAAAGCTAAAAATAAACAGAAATCTAAAAATTTACCCCAAACAAGGCCTAAGAGATTTTTGGAATTTTTGGGTTAAGATCTAAATAACTAATGATTGGCCCATTTTTGGTCCTTCGATCTCCCCAGCTTTCATTTCATGGCTTATTGTTCTATTAAAAGATCGTTTTACCCTTACAATGAAGTCATGTTGTTCCAATTGTATACATTTAATTGAGGGCAGTTTAGTAATTTCATTAATATAAGTATACAAGAAATATGCAATTTTTATTCAAAACAACCATCAATTCAGTGAAGTTTAAAAAAATCAATTATTTGAATAAAATTATTTGTTAGCCCAAAAGTTTTTTATTTTGATTTTGATGGCTTTCATAATTTATTTTCTAAGAATAAATGGATTTAAAATGATAATATTTTATATTTTTTTTTAAAAAGTGTTAACACATTTTGAATATTTTGGTTGACATTGTTACTCAAAAGAAATGACTTATCTCTCAAAAGAATTAAAACGCTTAAGTATTTTTGTATGAGAATATTTTGTGTTGAATTCAATTGAAAATTAAGTCAAACACTTTTAAGGTAAAGTATACTTGAACCATATCAAGTGTGTCAACACTTTTGAACAAATAGTTTGACACTCTAATAGTTTTATGAGGTCACTTTCGGGTAACAAAGTTTAGTGTCGACAAAATTAAATTTTGTGTCAACACAAAAGAGTCGAAACTCTTAGCACTCAAAATGAGTTGACACAAATAAATTTTGTGTCAACATAAAAGTGCTTCACACTTTTGGTATCCGAAATTTTGGATCGACACAAATGAAAATTGTGTCAACACAAAAAAATTGAGGCCATTTGCAGATTTTGGGTATCAACACAAATGAGAAGATGAGTCAAAACAAAAGTTCCGAGACCACCTGAAAAATTTTGGTATCGACACCAAAGTTTAAATGTGTCGACACAAATATACCGAGATTTTCTGCAGTATTTAGTATCGACACCAAAAGTAAGTTGAGTTGACACAAAGTGTCTCCTCCGAATGCTGAAGTATCAAATGAGTCGACACCATATCCAAATGTGTCGACACCGTTGTGTTGGTGAGAAAACTTGCAAAAATTGTGTCGACCCATCAGAAGATTTGTGTCGACCCAACTACTTAAAAGAACTTGCCCTAGATATTTTGTGTGGACACCAAAGGTAATTGTGTCGACACCTACAATGGAATTTCAAATTCGCGATAGGTCTCAACGGTTGAATTTCTGATATTTATTGCTTTCACCTACCTCCAACGATCATGAATAATCAAGATCTTATATAAAGAGTAATTTTTCAGCATTTAACCTAACTAGAGACTTACAATCACTGTTTCATTACTTGAATTAAACTCAGAATTCTCAAGCCCTTATTTATTGCTGAAATTCCAGCTCTTGTTCCTCAACTCAATTTACTTTCTCATTTATTGTAAATTATTTCTGTAAAGAGAGTGAGTGTTACTCATTAAAACACTTCATTTATTGTATTCAATGGTGAATCATCATTTATTCTTTGAGTGAGTGAGTAAATCTCATTAAAAAAGAGTTCAAGAGATATTAAAAGAAAATATGAGTTTGTTTTCGTAGGATTTTCTTAAAACTGTGTTAGGTTTTGAATGTGCCCGTAAATATTTAGATAGCTCAAGCGAAATCTTGAAATTATAAAGGCTTAGAATGGTCCTGTGAAGCATTTTTTATAGTGAAAATACTCAATAGGTAACTTGAGGAGTCGACATAGATTTGGAAGAAATCGAACCACTATGAATTCCTTAGTGTCTTGTTCAATCTCTCTATCCCAAACCTCTTTAATATTTACATTGCATTAATATTTGATTATCTTGCTTTATTTGATTGCAATATTAAAAAGTTTTTAAAAAAAAATTTAAAATTATTATTTATTTTTAAAACTTAATTCACATTCCATCTTGACTTGCCTAGAACTAATATTATTTTTTTAGTTTTATTTATTTATTGATAAGTAAATAAATCAATACGCATACCTACTGTAATATTACAATTAACTGGGAAAATGCTATAAAGATTTTTGTGATCATTTTTGCTGTTTCACATATTCTTATTTTCTATCTTTTTATTTTTTGTTAATATCTTTTTATTTATTTTTATTATCTCGACAAAAAAAATCAAGAAATTAAAATTTTCAAACCAAAAGGTGAAATTTTTTATTAAAGATCAAAATAAGTAAAAATAATTCAATTTGTTGACTTGTTTTTACTTATTTTTATTCTTTTTAATATTTTTTATTTTTTTATTAATTTTTTTACTTTTTTGATTCATCTACCAAGAAGATTTTGAAAGGTAAATCTTTGTAATTAAATAATAATAATTATTGAAAATTAAAATAATTAAAATTAAAAATAAACAAAATTATTATTTCAAACCGGGCGTAAATAGGACAATTAACATTCTCCTTCCACGGCTATTTTTGTAGTTTTTCTACATACTTAAGATAACAAAAATAATAAAATTTTATTTAGGATTAAAATATATGAGCAAATTAAGTTAATTATGATATTTTTTTTCATGCACGTAAATTGAAATTTTTACTCAGGGTGATCTGATGTAGTTGAAATTAAAAAAAATTTAATTATAATTAAAATTATATAATTATAACTTCAGAAAAATCTACAATATTTGTTAGTAAATTTATAATTAAAAGTAACAAAATTGTGTTTGATAATTTAAAATTAAAAATTAATTTTAAATAATGAACAATCTCCTTAATTATTTAGAATAATAACGTAACAAAAAATAATTTTTATTAATCTCATTGCCAATTCTAACTATAAGCAATAGGATATATATATATATATATATAATGCATTAAATTAATAATATCTTTTAATTATGCATATATGTATACATATTAAAATATATATTTTATATTTGTACTCTTGTTACTTTTCTATGAGAAAGAAAAATTAATTTCAAATAGAGAAAAAAAAAATTTAAAATAAAAAGTTATCAGGGTTGATTAGATAAAAAGAGAGAATAAAATAAAAGACAACAAAAAAAGTATAAATAAATTTTAACTGTTAAATATATCACATAAAAAAGTATCATTTTAAGAATTCGTAAAATATTTTTTTGATAAAATATTTTATCTATTTTTTTATTTGGTTAATAAAAAATAAATAAGATAATTTTTTTAAGTAAAATATTTTACATAATTAGATGAAATTATTTTTCATTAAATAAATTGATAAATTATTTTTTATTTTTTTTAAAAACATGTATACTGAGTTTAACTTTTCATACATTTTTTTTTTTAATTTTCTAAAAGGAAGACACGAAAGCCAATGATGACTATTGTTTCTAATAGCTTTTTTAGACTTTTTTATGTAGTTTTTTTTTTATTTTTAGTAATTTTTTTTACTTTAGTTTAAATAATAATATTTTTTAAATTTTAAAAAAAATTAAAAATATAAAAAAATAGTTAATTATTTTTAAAAAAAAAAGTATATATGAGACAAAAATAACCTTAAATTTCACTTTAAGTCTTTTTAAAGCCATTTTTCGTATTTAGCAATTTTTTTAATTCTAGTAAAAATAATTATACTTTTAGATTTATTTTATAATGATGATTTATAAAAAATAAAAAAATTTAAACAAAAATAAATAAATAAATAAATAAAAATGAAAAAATTCACAAAAAGAGTTATCCCAAACAATAATAAAATTTCACGATACATCATACTAGATTCATGTATTTTTTATATCTTTATTATGAAAAATATTTTGTTTTAATTCAATAATAAAAGTTTTATTTTGAAAATATTTTCATATGAACACTATAAAATAAAAATTAAAAATAAATCTTTTATAAAATACTTTATATAAATAAATATTAAAAAATATTTTATATTAAAATAAACGAGGTCAAAAAATTAAATTATATTCAAAATAAATTATTTTTAATTTAAT